>WTSP01004887.1:0-10481 GCA_025331215.1 Actenoides lindsayi | reverse complement strand
AAGGGGGGGGGGGGGGGCCCCTCCGGGGAGAAGGGCCCCGGCAGCGGGCGAGGGGCTCTTTGTAGGGCCGCGGGCGGGGGGGGAAAGTTTGGGGGGAACAAAAGAAAAACCTTCCCCCCCCCCCCCCCCGGGCCCGGGCTCAAAGTGCTGCCTCCCTGGGGGACAGACCCGTCCCCAGCTGGCCCTGGCTCTGGCCACTTCAATGGAGCTCGCCCCGGGCACTGTTCCGTGTCTAGCCCAGGGCTGGTGCTGCCCAGCACAGTGGGCTGGCAGACATTGGGGAAGGTGCAGGAGGGGACACAAAGGGTTCTGCTGGGAGCTGGGGCTGCTTTGGGGCAAGAGGAAGACAGCTCAAAGAGCTGGAAGGAAAAAAAAAAAGGAGGAGCTCCCCACAGCTCCCAGGAGCTGTCCCTGCTGGCAGATGGACCCTGATCAGGGCTGTGCAGAAGCCAGAAGATATAAGGGTCCCCAAAACCAGCAGGACTGAGCTTGAGAGCAGATGACTCTCTCCATGGGAAGAGCCCAGGAGAGGTTTTGGGATGCAAGCTGGCAGAGTGACCAAAGACCAGTTCAACGGCAAAGAGCACCAGGGCACTTCAGGGCACAGTAACTCCTGAACTGGAAGCACTGGGAAGAAGGGGGCAGGGGCGCAGGGAAGCGTGCGGGGCTGAAAGGGCACTCTCCCCAACCCCGCCTGATTCTCACAGACTTCTTTGACTCCAGGGCCTTTTCTTACAGAAGCTATAATTATATTACAGAGTTCCTGTGTAAGCTACTGAGCTTTATTAATTAATCCTGCTTGGTCTCACCCCAGCCAGGGCCCTGGCCTCATGCAGAGATGTGGAATTTTCCAGGAAAACTTGAAAATCATCATCAAGGAGAAGAAAATGTTTGCACTCGGCCTTTAAAGTGTAAGGTGGAGAAGGGGCTCATTTCTCTGGTTGAGCTGTGAGCTGGGGAGAGGAGGTGAAAGCACAGTAGGGCTCCGGGGTGTCCCTGACCAGAGCTGTCCGGAAGCAGCGTGGTACTTTCCCAGAGAAGCCCCTGAACATGGGAAATTTGGCTTGGGGTTTCCTAACCGCAGGCTTGGCTGTGGATAAAGAGAGGTTTAAATACCCACACATCTGTAAACTCCATCTGAGCTCTCAATGGAACTATCACAGCCCAGTCCTCACCCCGCAGAGCCCGCAGTCCGGAGGCGAGAGGTGCCTGGGAACGCGTTTGGATGCTCTAAAATGAACTTGTTCCTCACATGCTACAGGAGCAGGCACAGCACGAGGCAGAGGGACGCAGCTGATACTCAGCCCCTCCGCAGGGATTTTGCTTAGGGATATGAAAGGCTGTTTGAACCCCAAACTGAGATGAAACCTGGAGAACTCCATAGATTGGACAATCAAAAACGTTAGCTAATGTCATGACATATAACGGGGAGCTAATGCCCTCAGACTGCCTCGCCCTTCCCAGCTTCTGCTGGGCCGTTAGAGAGAACCGCACAGTGCTGCCCCAGCCCGGGCATCCCCCCGACACCCTTCCCAGGCACACGTACTTGGAGAAGGCACCTGCCTGCCTACAAGATCATCTTGGAGGACGGGCACAGACGCTCCCAACCCTGCTACAAGCTACAGCTGCAAAACAAGCAGCCAGAATCTCGTTACAAGGATCACACGGAAAAGTTCCGCTTCAAAAAGCAGCAGCAGTTTTTTTTCTGCGGTGGCCGGGACGAATAAAAAGCTCATCTGATGAAAGTATCATCCTTCAGAGCTCAGGGGATCACCCTCCTTCCTTCCCTACGCCGAACGCTCCCCGTGCACGGCAGGTTTCGCACCCTGAAGGGGTCTGCGTGTCGGCGGGGTTGGGACGGCATCCCCGTAGAAAGGCAGCCGAAGGTGCAGCCCTGCCCTCCTGCACGCGTGGCATGGGCAGCCCTGCACGGGCACCTGCACACGGGCACGCTCTCCTACCTGCTCCTCACTCCTATCGCTCCTGCTGATGAAACTCTGCCACTTAAGAAACACCAGCAAGGCAGCGAAACGCAAACGAACTCGCCCCGGACGGAGCCGTCCCTCCTTAAGCGCACTCTACCCACCCACAGTGGCTGGGATCATCCTCGGCGTGTCTCGTTCTGCCCCAGCTTAATCTCTTGCCTGAAATTAGGGAAGCTCACTCCAGCCAGGAGCCACTGGCTTCCAGCTTCCAGCCTGAGAAAGTAAAGGTGAGTCAGTGATCAACAAAATAAATAAAAACAGAGAAAAAGGCACTAATTGGCGAGCACCTGCCTGCAAGGAACGGGGGGAAAATACACCCCAAAAAAAACCCCAGCAAACCTCTAGGAAAACAAAATGCACCGACATCTTTTTATTTTGTTTTTTTCGGTAATTATACTAAAGATGAAAAACTCATAATAAACATCTCCCAGTCCCCACCTGCTAACAGTAATTATAATAGACTCAACAATAAATGGTAAAGCAGAGCAGTGCTGCATCTCGGGAATTCTCTAGGGTATGTGGATTAGCTCGGAAAGCCTGAATGATTAAAATACACTAATTAAAATTTTGTGTTCCTTGGTAACTCGTCTGCCTGGGCCCCTGGTGTTGGCAAAATGGGAATTAACGTGACAAAAGCAACACAGAGGGTTTTTGTTTTAAATAAAGAAGGGGGGGAGATCTATATAAACAAGTTCTCTCCGCGCGCGCACACAAATTCGGAGGGACGCAAACTCTTCGGGAAGGACTCGGGGCGCGCTGCTGGCGCTGCGGATGCAAGCGGCGCCGAAAGCCGTCCCTCTTCGCCTGGGTTCTCCCCAAACCACCACGGAGGAAACCCTGGGAGAAAGGGAACGGAGAAGACAGAGAGAGCCGGCTTAAGACAAACAGGGTCATGCGTGACCAGGAGCCCGGCTCTTTTAAAACAATTAGAGTAATAAAGACCCGGAGAGGTGGAGAGGCTCGCGCAGGGAAACCCCAGCGCAGGACACTCTTCCGCTCCGTCTCCCTCACGCACATTCCTCCGTGGACTCGTCTGCCCTGCTCTTTACCAAAGAAAACAGGACTTTGGGATAACACACCAGAGCTTCTACCCCACTGCAGATACACAAAAGAAATTGAACACTTTTGGGTTGCCCTTAGCAACCTAATTGCATCAGTACATTGCACACAGGAGCCAAAGTAACTGAATTTTGATGAAAAGACGGCGGTAATTTACGGCATCACGAAATTAGTTGTCATAGCGACGGGTTAATTACATCTCAAATTAACAATGCAAGTGTGGTGAAATTAAATATAAATCATATTTTCTGCATAAATTATAGGGGTTGATTAGACCGGGGCTCGGGGAGAGGGAAAGGTTGAGCCGCCATGGGCCTACGCAGCTTTCTGAGCCGACGAGAGAGTCTCCTGGAAACACCGGGAGGAAGACGGAGTAGGGGGGGAATGGAAAAGTGTCAGAGAAAAAAAACCCGCGCTGCCTCGCTGCTCATCTTCTGCGGGGTTTTCTTTGGCTTTTTAATTGTCATCTGAACTCTCCCTCAGTTTCCCCTCGTGGCTTCAGGGGGAAGCGGGGAGAGGAGCCGGGCCCGTGCGCGGCGAGGAGCTGCGGCTCCCCGTCCCACCCCGGCACCGCGGCTCGGAACCAGGGGAAGCCGCGCTGAGCAGCGCGTGGGCTGCCCGCCCTCGGCACCTCCCTGGCCTCTTCCTGGGGCGGCCCGCACCAGAATGGCTTGTGGTCTTTGCGCCCAGGGAAGGAGCCTCGAGGCCAGCCCAGCTCCCTTGGCGCAGGTCACCGCACGCCACGTTACACCCCCAGAGTCACTCTGCGGCCGCCTGGGCTCTAACGCCTCCCTAACCTCTGATTTCTTGCCTGGTTCACGGCAACAACGTGAAACGTGTCTGCCAAGCTGAGGAAATCCATTCCTGGCAGCGGCTCCGGCTGGAGGAGTGGCCCAGGCCGGCCTGACACAGGACAGGGAGAGGAAGATGATGTCTGACGGGCTCTCACCCGCAGTTTCTGTTCGGCACACGCCCCGGGGTGCAGGTCAAACCAAGCCTGAACTCAGGGGTTGAGGGGAGCAGAGAAAGCATGTGACACCGCTAAGAAATAAAGGGAAATAAGGGTAAATAAAGGTAAAGGGAGGGCATCGGTGCCCAGCTGCAGCTCCGACGCCTCGACACAGCCTCCTGCAAATACCCTCTGCTCCAGCAAAGCCCTGCTCGTGCCCCATGCCCTGCCGTGGGGCTGGGGCACAGGCAGCAGCTCAGCTCCGGGGCAGCGGGACGGGTCTGGGGCCAGACCACGGCAAAGCTGGGAGTGGGTCACCAGCTGCACCACCCAGGAGCTGCGTGGTTGCTCCATTAAACTCTTGGTGACCCTCGGCGAGCGCAGAGCATCGCCTCTCACAATGGGATGCAACTAACAACAAACAACGACAAAAAGAGTGCCTAAAAATACTCGGCCCCCTCCTGCCCCGCGCGGCTCGGCAGCCCCTGGGAGCTGGGTGCTTGCGGGAGCTCTGGCCGCTCCTCCGGAGCCTGGTCTCCTCTCTGCTTCCCAGGAGCTCACAGAAGATCACTGAATGGTAGGGGTTGGAAGGGACCTCTGGAGATCATCGAGTCCAACCCCCCTGCCAGCAGAGGGTCACCCAGGGCAGGACACACAGGAACAGATCCAGGCAAGGCTTGAAAGTCTCTAGAGAAGGAGACTTCTCTACGAAAGATGAAGATGGTACGAAGATGGTCACAGCCTGAACCGTTCGGGGGATGTAAAATGACTTGGCAGCCTGGCTGCCACCCAGCCCTGCCCCGAGCAGGGGATGCTGTTCAAGAGCCAGGCACCACTCTCCTCTCAGGCCCTGGATTCTGTTTCCAGGCTGGGTGACGATGGGCACCATGCAGCTCTGCTCAGGGCCCTGGTGCTGTGCCCAGCCAGCCCTTGCCAGCTGCAGCACGATGCTGGGCAGCAGAGGGGACATGATAAATGTCCATTCCAGGAACGGGGGGACATACCTGTCAGGAAAGGACACACAGGAGCCAAGAGAGCTTCCTTGCCTCATTGAGCAGAGTGAGGAAAACCTCAAGAGGTGCCCTGCAAAGGGCAGAAGGAGCAAACCTGCCACATGGACAGGCAAGGAGGGACGTCAGAAGGAGCTGAGGGAGCTGCCCTCCCAGCTCTGTGTGCCAGCAAGGTGCCCCACAGCCCTGAGGGACTGGCTGCAGTCCCCAGCACAGAGGGAGATTCCTGTATTTAACTCCTCAGGCACCAACTACCCCTGGAGAAGCAGCATCCAGGAACCTTTCTCACTCTGCCATTCCTGCAGAACTCAGCAACAAAGCTCCCAGAGGCTGCTCTCAGCCCAAAACCTTACGCTGCAGGTTTGTCTCCCCATCCCAGTCCCACTGACTATGCCTGTTACAACCCTTCTGCCAGCCACGACCAGAAGGGTGATGGGAGGCAGAAGGCTCTTTGGGGACTTCCCTAAAATAACAGTTCCCTCCCACTTTAAAAACGCTCTTTACTTCACTTGCATCTGCCCAGGCTCCTTTACCCTCAGCACAGGCCGGTTGCTCACGGTAAAACACGGCTTTGCCGCCTCCCAAGTCCCCTCTGGGTCCCCAGCTATCACCTCTGCTGCCACACTGCCTTGCCTCCTGCCCACACAACTCACAGGCAGCACTCAGACCAAACACTGAGATTCTCACAAAATCCTGCTATGTTTCATCTGGGCCCAGGCTGAGGAATTTCTCAAGTGGGGGAATTTGGGGTTGTTTTGGGTTGGTTTTTTTTTTTTTTTTCTTTTTTAGAAGGGAAGGAGGGAGAGCATACGAAAGAAAGGAAGGAAAAAGCCTAAAAGTAAAAAGCCCTCTGGTCCTGGCAGCCGGCGTGATCGATGGTGGTGGATTTGCATGTACATTTCATTAATTTTTCAGCATGCATTTTATTTATCTATGCGCCATACATCTGCTGAAGTTTATATACTTGATAATATATAAATATAGACACACAGCAATCAATACGACATCCCCTTCGCAGAAGCTTCCATTAGCCCCCCCCCCACCCACCCCCCCACCCCCCCCCTTCCCTTCCTCATTTCCACAACCTGCTGCCTGGGCACCTTGCGCTGTTCCATCGGTTTCCGATTTTCATTAGCGGTGCAGCGCCGGCTCCCCCGGCCCCCAGCCCTCCCCGCTCCCATCCCATTCACCTCCGCACGGGCCGGGGAACCGCACCCCCGGCCAACAGCCGCCTGCCCGCTCCAGGGGAGCCCCCCCCCGCTCGCCCTCCCCTCACCCCGCTGCCAGGCTTCCCGCCCCGCGCTGGGATGCTGGGGGTGCCCAGCACAAGCTGAACTGCCTCGGGGACACCTCCGAGTGCTCTCAGGCATCCCCTTCCAACAAGGGCTGGGGGGGCGATTTTCTCTGCCCAAGAGTCCCGGCGAGAGGCGATGGGAGCAGCGGTGGGGACAAAGCGGAGCCCACCCGGGTCCCGGACACTCCCACCTCCTCCCACACCACCTCCTCCATCCCCTCCCCAAACACAACGGAGCCAAAGCCGAGGCTTGAATGCCAGCGCTGGGCGACGGGACGGACCAAACATCCTCGGCCCTTTGGCCGTTCCATTGCTCCACTCCAGTTTAACTCCATCATCCCACCGCCTTCGTGGTTCCCTGGGGGCTCTTGCCATGGAGGAGAGCTCTGCCCCCAAACCCAGTGCCCTGGCACGCCTCTGCCCGGCCGAATTACCTCCTGCGACACGGCCCAGAATCTTATTAAGTGGGCTTTGTAGCCAGGATCAAAATGCAGCTGCTAAGAACAGCTTGGGGCAGTGTAAACTGCGGCCTGAATTTCCATTTTTATCTCCCTGCCCTGTCTTCTCTCTGCCTCAACTTCTCTCCAGGGCTTGGGAACATCCCACCCACCCTCACTCCACCTTTGTCTCGGAAAAAGCTTTCCTAGGCTCAGCTTGGGACCTGTTACACACCTTGGGCCTGTCAGACCTCACTGGATGTTTTCAGTCCCCTTTTCTTTCCATCCTCCCAGTTTTCAACACCATAGGAAGGTGCATTTCTCATTATCGATTGATTCATCCATCTATCTATCTATCATCTATCACCTATCTATCACTCTATCTATCTATCTATCTGTCTATCTATCTTCACTCCGCTCTTTATCTCAATCACACGGTCCATCTGTAGGGTGACTTACAAACAACTGCAGCCTGGGACAAACACTCGGGAATGACTCAAACTCCTTTTTCTAACAGCCAGACAGCACGGCGGGTAAGGTGAGAGCTGCAGCGTGAAAGGACGCGGTTGTGCGGCACGTTGGGAAACTGGGAAACGCATTAAAGAGGAGTAACTGTTCCTGTTGTTATTATTACAAGTGACTACAAGCAAATCAGTGCAAAGCCTGGGGAAAACGATAAATGTTTTCCCTGTTTTAGGATGGGAAAGGAGAGCTCTGCAGGAGAGGATACACGGGAAGGTGCGTGAGAGCAGAGCACAGAATTAAAGCCCCGGTGACAGATTTCCAGGGGCCGGGCCGGAATCCTGGGTGCATCTTTTCTGTCTGATTCGGGAGCCACGCAGCCCCTCCACACCCACTGGACCAGCACAGCCCAACCTTCCCCTCTCCAAAACTCCCAGCCCGGCTCTCTGCTCTCCCCGAGCAGGAGGCCCCCGGCAGATGTGCGGATAAAAGCGAAGGGTTTGGCAACAAGAGTCCAGTACGTCCCCAGGTGCCAGCACCTGCCCTGCAGGGACCGCAGCTCCCTCGCTGCTCGGAGCTGGCCACGGGCACCCAAACCTGACCTCGGCCACCACGAACCCCGGGCACCTTCATCCCTCCCCTCCCGCCTCCCTGCCCGGCGGCATCGCGCTCCGGGCGGCAAACACCACGCAGCTGGTGGTCAAGCAGGGGTCTGCACGGGAGAGAGGCACTGAATGTAAATATAAGGATGCCTGTGCCTTTAAAAGAATTTTCATTTATAGGCTCTTCTCCTCTTCCACCATTTCAGTGATCTATATGCAAATATGCTAATGAATGCAAATTAAGACACCACTTTTAGTCCCAATTTAATAGAAAGCATTAAAATACCTTTTTTTTTTTTCCCCAAAAAAACTCCATATGCATGAAGGAAGGGCTTTTTTTTCAATTTATTTTATTTATTTTTTAATCTTTTTAACTTTTTGCTAAAGTCACATCCAGCAACAAACAGGCCATCAAAGTGCTGGATACAAGGAGGGGAAACCTGACTGACATTTCCAGGTGCCAATTACTAAGATCTTGTTCTTCTTCTGGGAGGACTGTGAAATTAATTCCTTCTATTTTTTTCAAAGGAGCTATTAAAACTGCCGGCAGAGCCACCCTGTTCTCAGCCCAGTCTCCCCCACACCTCCAACACTATAAACCCACCCTGGAATGAAGCCCGTCACAGCCGCAAAGGTGTTGTCACACGTTGGGTTACGCTCTTCCGAGGGACGGGCTGGGGAAAAGCACCAGGGAGCGACGAGCATCACCCCGACCCTACGGGAGGGACACATCCTGACCGGGGGCTGCGGAGCTGCAATTCAAGCCCGGTACTCGGGGATGGGGCTAAAGCTGCCGCTACTGCCCCGGGATCTCCAGGCCTCCCTTTCCCTGGGAAGTCTCCGATCCCAGCGTTTGCCTTCCCAGCCTTTTCAAAACACGCTGAACGAACGAGCGCCTCCCAACCGGGCCAGATGCACCGTTAGGGGATGTTAGCGATGCTGTCAAAGGCTACGGGAAAACAAACTGTGACTCATCTTTTGAGAAAGATTTTCAATACGACTCTTTCCGCTCGAGCAGCAGCAGGTTTTGTACCAACCGCTTTTTGAGATGAACGATGGAAACGAAGCGACGGGCAAACTTTTCAGAAATCCAGAGTCATTCCGCGTAGTTAATCATTTACAGGGAGGAAAACCCTTTTTCTTTACGCACTTCACTTGGCTGTTTTCTAAAGGAAAAGTTTCTGCTCGCACCGACTTCTTACCTCCGGCCGCTGCTGCATTTTATTTTCAAACCAACGGGGCGAAATCGGGCGAAAAATCGAAGCGGTCGCCTCCGTTTAACCCAAAGCAACTTCAAACCTATTTATACACGTATTTTAATTGAGAAGCAGGAAATTGCTCCTCACCCAGCCGTACCTGCTGCACGGCCCCTTCCCCCAGCTTTGCACAACCAGTGCCACAAGGCCTGTTCGGAGAACAAAAGCAGCCAGACTCCACTCTGCTGACTGGGTTTTATCTGTGGTAATTTTACCTCCTCCACAAGGCAGTGGGCCAGACTCTTTTCGCAGCAACACTCGAGTAAATCAAGATCAAAGCCTCCCCCCCAGGATAATGGTACTGTTACTCAGGGATTTACACAGCTCGGGCAGGGATGAGAATCCCGTCCCTGCACAGAGCGGGAGCCCCTACCCTTCAGCTCCTTGCTGAACGTCCTTCGCGCTGCCCGGAGCGCAGCGTTTTCAAGTGAAAACTGTGTTAACAATGATCGATGGACAGAACAACCAACGGGCTGCACGACACAGTTCTTCCCGGATGAGACGGGGGAAAATCAACCCGCCGTGCCAGCCGGGCGGCCGCTCAGCCAACGGGCACCCTGCTGCCGAACGCCACTCGCCACCAGCACCCTCCGCTGCCGTGCCAAGGTGGCAGCTCACCCGGCACCGCGAGCAGAACGCGTTTCTTCACCTCAGCTGGACTAACCGGGGACCCACCGCCTCCAGGAGCTGCAGCAAAGCACTGCCAGACTGCCTGGCACGGGGCCGGGCACGGAGACCCCGGATGCACCACCTGCCAGCAGCGCAAGGTCTCTGCCCACCATCGGCCTTTGCCTGCCTCTTGCGGAGTCTCTGGCTGCTCTTGGCAAGGGGCTCACTGACTCTGTGCCCGAGAGCCTCCACCTAGCCTGTGTCATACACAGCCCCTGTGATACAAGGCCTGTATCACACACAGCCCGTGTGATACACAGCCCGTGTCATACACAGCCTGTGTGATACACAGTTCATGTGATACACAGCCCGTGTGATACACAGCCTGTATCACACACAGCCCGTATCACACACAGCCTGTATCACACAGCCTGTATCACACACAGCCCGTATCACACACAGCCTGTATCACACACAGCCCGTCTCACACACAGCCCGTATCACACACAGCCCATCTTACACAGCCAGTATCACACACAGCCCGTCTCACACACAGCCCGTATCACACAGCCTGTATCACACACAGCCTGTATCACACACAGCCCGTATCACACACAGCCCGTATCACACAGAGCCTGTATCACACACAGCCCGTATCACACACAGCCCGTCTCACACACACCCTGTATCACACACAGCCCATCTCACACAGCCTGTATCACACACAGCTCGTATCACACACAGCCTGTATCACACACAGCCTGTATCACACACAGCCCATCTCACACACAGCCCATCTCACACAGCCTGTATCACAC
>WTSP01004886.1:15839-75616 GCA_025331215.1 Actenoides lindsayi | reverse complement strand
ATACTGTTCAAGAAATGAGAGGGAAAACCACCGTGGGGAGATGCTGATGGTATAAAGAATTGTTGTCGCAAACTTGTTATAATTGTTAAGAGGCTCCCCCCCCCCCCCCCCCCTTCAATTGTTGCCTGAATTTATGAAATAAAATTAATAGCTTAGCTGGAAGCTCTTGCTTTGTCAACTTTGATGAGGAGAGCTACCTATTTGTAATCTTGGCTTATGATATCAGTTCATGTGCTGCACAGAAAACTCTGCAGAAAGGTACCCATGGGAAGGAGAAATGCCATGACCTTCTTACAAGAGCATATTCAGATTATTTGATCAGATATGCAGTTTTTCTATTTCTTTGACAGTCTGTCTGTTAGCATTCTGTTAGGTATTGCCAGACAGCCCTCAGAAACACACTATTATACTCTGAATGTGTTGTTCTGCCAGCTCTTGCAAGGGATATTCCTCAGTAGAGAGAAGTTTCCTTGTTTAATCTACAGAAGTGGTAAAAATGCAATGTCATCCTGGGTCTTGAGGGCACTTGGATGTTAGTTCTACTTCACTCAGATAACTGGGGAATCTTCTCCTGAGGATCAAAAATAGAAAGCCTAATTTCAGAGTATAGTTTATGTTCCCTTTTAAGAATGTTTAACTTTTGTGCTATCAAAAATGAGATAAATGAACTTGCTCTTGTCTTTTTTTTTTCCCATTTTGTTGTAATATACCACACAAGTCCAGCCATTATGTCTTCATCTATTTCATCTGACAAGCCATATACAAAGGTTCAGGTCAGTGTTTATCACAGTATGAAAGCCCTGAAAAATGTGGTTTTGAATATAATAGAAATGGTGACATACCCTAACCTATTGTGGCAGTAACAACACTGCCATAATATAAAAGGTTACTAAGACATATTGGCAGTCAAGTCTCCTTGCACTGCTATAGTTGCTCTTTTCATACGAACAGTAGTGCAGCTTAGAACCTGAGTATCACATGTGGGCGAATGAGGGTATAGTAGTAGGGAAATATTCTTCCACAGGAAAAATTTTAATTTTTATTTATTTATTTTTTAATCTTAAAACACTAGTAATGAGATTTTCTGAGCTGAAAGGACAAGTTTAGAAATCACCAGACCAGTAAGTGTTAGTTAGATCTCTCATCCTAGAAAGAAAAGTGCTGTTGAGGAGAACTGCGCTAACGTTGTCTCTGCAAAGACTAAAGACAATCAAGGGTAGAGAATAAGAAGATCTGAGGTATCATGTCTTTCCTCCAGAAACAGAGAAGGAACTGCTGGGATATGGGATGCTAGTATTGAAAGTACTGCCAACATAGAAAGGGGAAAGTGATAAAGACGATGCTATAGTTAAAATGTCAGCATGATGCTCACTGAGAATAGCATAAGGAATGTGTATGTGCAAATGTAGAGGAATGTAAAATCACATCTTTTATCTGTTGCTAGTGAAATGCAATTTTCAAGGATTACTTACTCCTAAAGATTAGCTAAAACTGTATAAATAGGCATGCAACTACTGAAATTAAAAAAATAGTAATAAAATAGTGTAATTACCTAGGTGCTGGAGGGAGAGAAGATAAGAAAATCTACCAAAGAGTTCAGCTTCTCAATAAAAATTCTAGCATAGAAATATGTAAAGCCTCTAAGACTACCCAATCACTGTTAAATTAAAGAGATGTCAAGTAGCCCAGAAAGCTACTTTCGTGTTGTACAATGCTGGCTCCTGGGCACCCTCCAGGTCCATACTAGTAAAACATTGTGCTACTGAATCATGGTTCACATTCCTGATGTTTCCTAAAGTTTAAAGGTCTGAAATATTTTAAAGGTTATGTTACAGCCCCTCATAGTAGTGTTTTAGCAGTGTGAAACTGATGGTCTTTGCTTTTGGGGTGTGGCGTGTTTTACTCCACTAAATTATGGATTAAGAGAATATAGAGGTGTTTGAGAAAATTCTGGAACAATTTTGAAGACCTGTCCTGAGAGAAGGGAAGGAAAACCTCATTCAGGCTCATGCATATTAATTTTGGAAATGGTCCCTGGTGCATAAATTCTCCCAAATCTTGCCCAGCCATCTCTCAGAAAGTGATAATTGGCCTGAGTCATTATCATGCTAATTGTATGCTATCTATTCAGCACCATGCATAATTACAGTCCAGTACTCTAGCTCACTCCTTCTCCTTTTTTAGCAACAAAGACATAGTTTAAAAGCCTAAGGACATGACTATAGTTCCAAGAATCATGCTAATGGAACAACTGGCACATGATCTATGAGTAGTTATTTAATTATATTTCTATTCTTCTCCAGAATGTTATATTTTTTCTGTGAAGTTTTTATCTGGTTTTACATAGCATCATGTCTCCTAGACCAGCCAAAATTTCACACCCCAGGGTCCCATTCTGTCATTATCTCCCCTTTGAGCTGTGGCTATCTTTTGAGGTTGTAATCATCACTATCTTTCAAGACCCTAATCAATGCTCATTGGTATTAGAAAGCTACATTAACATTTCTATGCCAGTCACTGAGAGGACTGTCATCAATGGTGATATTATATCCTCCAGCAAACACACAAATTGTCAAGAGTAGGACATCCTGAGCCACAAGACTTCAGCTGTGTCATTGCTATTATCACAGATGAGTCTGACACTACTATAATTTCTAAGCTTCCATACAACAAGCAGTAGTTACTATTTCAAGATAAGGACACAATAGCAGGATATACAAGGGGGTTAACTATTTGGCAGGTAATTTTATCTTCCAAACCACAACAAACATGGTGTAGAATGAATATAAGTACAAACTGTAACATAGCTGAGAAGCAGCAGCAGCACTTACAAGCATTTAATGTGGGGCCATGAGTCCATCTTCCAGTATTTACCAAGTTCCTACTGAAACAAACCTGTAGAATGAAGGATATTCCCACTCTGCAGCTCTAAAGTTCTGTCAGAGCACACCAAAGCTGGTGCTAGCTCATTTTTAGTATTATAAAAACCTGTGAATTCATTAACTTGTGGTAACAAATTGCAAAATGGAAGTTATGCAGAATGCTACTGGCAGTACAAAAGTTGTCTAAAATAATTTTCAATGTCTCACTCTTTCTTCTTTTTCTCTCTTTTTCCTACTTAAAGACAATGCTATAAATCATTTTTTTTTCTACAACACAAACCTATTCAGGTTTTTTCCCCGAGCCATCCAACCAAAAGCAGACACAGCTGGAAGGGGTGATTTGTGAAAAGAGATTTTGAAGGGGAGTTTTACAGATGATTACTAATTGTCCTCATGAGGCCTTTATGTCCTTACCCAAGGCCCATGTTTCAGAGAAAGCAGTATGTATAAACCTGTGCTGTATGACAAAGATGAAAGAATGGACAGGTGTTATTTGGAAAAGAAAATAAGTTTGTTAAAGAACAAAACCTTCTGGTCACGCAACACAGAAAAAAAGCAGGACTTAGTGGAAGAGGAAACAGCAGGAGAGACAATATTTGAACAATCAAAGCTGACAGAAAAATATTACATGTACCTGTTCACTGGAGTTTTTAGTAATTTTACATGTGGTTTTATTCCAATTGCAAAAAAAAAAAAAAGGCATTGTCCAAAATTTCCCAAGTTCTAGGAGTATAGATTGTGAAGTACTCAAAGAACAGGCAGCTGCTGCTGACAACAGAGTACGCTCCTCATGCTAGATCTGGACAGCATGAGGAGTCACCAAGGAGAGGGTAGCTCCTGTCAAGTGTGCACAGCAAAGCTGTCAAACAGCTGCATGTTCCCAAAGCCCAGTGGTTTCCTGTGAAAAATCTGCTTGTGGCACAAGAAATGGTCTCTGAATTAAAAAAAAAAAAAAGTTATCAAATACTCCTCAAGTCACAAAACTGGAATTTACTTTCAGAAGACTTAAACTGAAAGATCCTTCATTTACACTTTTCAAAATTTTGAAAAAAAAATCATTCTCAGCCCCTCAAGGAAAAATGGCCTTTCCCTTAAGAGAAACGTCAATGCCATTCCCAAATGGCAAACTCATTGAACTTCATTTGTACTCTATGCTCAGATGGAGAAGACACTTAAAGAGTTGAGTCTTTCTTTCCTACCTAGATCCACTAATCCTCCTTGTTAACTTTAATATATATTTATATGTGTCTACATATAGACATAAGCACATAGATCTTTATTTCTATACCTACACAGACATATACACACACACATGCCCTGTCATTGCTCTAAAGTACATAAAAACCAACTGAAATATCTGATCTGATTTACTCATTTTTTTTTCTCTTCTACATATGCACTGTTACCCAAATTAGGTTTTTTCTCACTTTCAAGATTTACATGTTTTCTGAGCTTTCTTCTCTTTGCATTCTTTTTATTTGCAATTAGTACCAACATAGTCTGCTGAATGGATTTGTCTTAGCAATGTAATTATGTGACCTGTACTTAAAATGAAATTAAGTACTCCTAAAATTTATGGTGGAGTCCTCTGGCCATTCCTGTTTAATACTGATATTAGTGAAGTCAAAAGACCTTTAATGAAAGCAAATAGTTCTTGTTATGTTCTGTTACAGATTTAAATCAAGTAGCTCCTTTGAAGTGAAGGATTTATATCAGCATAAAATCAATATAAGAATCAAAATTCAAGACTATAAAATGTAAGCGATGTCCAAAATTGACAAGAGTTATTTAACTTCATTGGTTTCTTGGTAGACAATCTGTAAGGTATGGATGGGAAACATTTGTTCTTGAAATGCTGCCTGCTGGCCTTGGCTTTCTGGGTGTTTCTTACTTTGGCAGCAAGTGAAATGTTAACGTTGAGCTCAGCATTGTGAACTATGGCCAAACTAGCACATATAAGACCATTAGCTCATCTCATTATTGGATTAAAGCTTTAGTCCTAAGAGAGACTCAGCACTGTCAGATTTCTTACCTGCTTGTCAGGTAAACCAGACAATTGAAGTAAAATGATATCATTCAATGTCCTGTACAGAATTTGTTTTACAGCTTCCCTCAATGCCTCAGCTGTTGCAGTTGGTTTGTGTTGAATTACGGGCATACTTTTGGCTGGTGGGGAAAGGTATTGCATTAGACTTTTCAACAAGCTCATTTTACTCTGCAGCACTGAGGATGCAGGACTGGCACCATCCTTCCAAAGTGGTTAAGTCAGGTGTGCAACTACCTTCTCTGTCGTAACAATGCATTGCAGAGAAGAGACTCCTGCACACCATAAACCTATGTGATGTGTGACAGATCTGAGTAGATTGGATCCATCTTTAGTCACTCAAGAATTATTTTTAAGACATCAACAATGTTTTTACTAGTTAGAAAAGAATAAAAAACCTTTCAGGCTTTGTTGGTTGCCCATGCACATGTCTCTAATGACACTCTAGATAACTTAGGCTATCTCATTTGCATAGTAGAAGTATGAATAACATTTGAGTTTGGGGTTATATCTGCCAGACTTAAAAGGATGTCTCTTGGATACAACAAGGTATCTACCTCAAAAAGTACAAATCCTTATTTTCAAATTACTGGATCAGACCCGTGCATTGGGGATTTCATGCCGTATCTTTCTCTACCTGTAATAAGCAAATCATCCTTCTGAGGTGACTGTTTCTTGTTATTGACTGCAGCTGCTTTTCTTTTTCTAGGTGACATTCAGATGGCTTAGAAAGATAAGATGATTCTTCTCAGCGTTCCTAGGATGAGGTTTGTGAAAACCTGGGTTTTTTTCTAAATATTCGTAAGTCATCTTGCTTTTAGATTATGTACTTGGGAGAAAAAAATCATATGCTCCTAAACCAGTAGGAACACAAACTTTGGATGCAGAGAGAATCCTGATGCAGTCCATCCTCCTCACACTTTCTCAGTTTCTGTACTAAGAATTCCTCTACTTGTAAAACAAGGAACCAACACCTCGCTTTAAGACTAATGACTAGAAAAGACATGTAGAAGCTAAGAATTAGTATTAGTACAGATTCGCTCAGACTTGTAGTAAGTGGACTTACTACAAGCAGTAACTCATTAAAACAAACTAAACCTACATGTAGTCATCTATATTTGTGCAAAGAAATTGATCTGAATAAAATGTTTTTGCATAATTTCTTAGACAAAAGCTTCCCTCCCTGTTACAATGCCTTTTATTCTAGAATAGGATGACTTTGCACAGCAGGGACTCTTGACAAGCTTAAACTGAAGGGAAGTAGGGAGGATCAAAAGGACTCCTGCATAAGCATTGTCTAGTTAACTGCATAGTCTTGAGTCATGTGGCATGGATCCAGGCAAATAGCCATACAGTTTTTTCCATCGATCATTCATATAAGGGCTGCATTTGCCCTCAGGGGTAGAAAAATACAGGATGTGATCCTCAAAAGATTGGATCTGAACATTTCTCTGTGTGGGGAAGTTCTCATAGAGAAACAAATGAGTTCTGAATCTAATGAAGTCTTCCGGAAAAAAAAAAAAAAAAAAAAAATCTCAAATGAAAGTTAGAGAGGTAATTCTAAGGCAAAACGTAGAGGAACTGTGATTAAAACAATCTTCTGGCAACAAATTTTCCCATGGAAAACAAATGAAAGGGAATGCATAAGCTCCTATACTTCCCAGCAGCTAGGTTTGCTTAGCTTTATAATATGTATTATACGCTTCTGGCTGCCTTGAGGAATAACACTGAGTATGAATTTAGGAGGAGGGAAAGCAATGAAAAATGTATAAACCCATTCTTTAAAAAAGAAGTTAATCTCTGCTAGAAGGATGGTTCATATGTGGATAAAATATGGGAATATGAAAAACTTCTTATGGTATTAAGCCCTATCTCCTTCTATCACAGGGAATCAGCTCGTAAGACCTGATACGTAAATCCATCAGCCACTGTCTTAAATGTAAGCAGGAAATACCTACCTAAACATTAATATGATGAAGCTTCCACAGGGCTGGTGGTGTATATTTACTTCATGGATGAACTTTCTATATGACATTTGCAAAAGCATAGGGGAAAAGATCAGTGTTTACATACTTTAATACCAAGCATCATTTATTTATCAGTCTTGGCGCTATAGACACTGGTATGAAGGTGTAGAGTTAAAATAGACCTAACCCTAATCCAGCTGTGACAGCAACTCAGTGTTGCAACAGAGATATCCACAGAATATCATGCTTTTCTAAACTCCATAAGAAAATAAAATTGAAGGAAGCTTTTCCTTCATTACCTCAGCAGTTGTGATCTGACCTTTTGTCTGCAGTTGGTAAAAAATCCTTTGTTCTTCTTCACATGCCAGGAATTAACATTTTTCTAAACTCCATGAACTCAACTTACGTGAACGCCTAGTAGTTTGCAGATAGTTTTTCAATGTCACATTTCTATAACAGTGTTATAGAACAAAACTAATTGCTGTCTGTAGTGGATGCAATTCTGTTCACAGCAAGATAAATTGGATTTCTAAACTGTGATTTCCATTGTGTTACCACCACGTATCATGAGAGTTATCCTGATGTGCACAGCAGTGGGCCTACTTACTTATACACTGAACTACAGGTTTATGCAGAATGCATCATTTTGGTTTGCTCTGAGAAAGACAGAGGGAATCACAAAGTATAACTGTAGACTGCCATCTTTTGGAAGGGTTTAATGAGGATGCTCATCTCCAATCAGGTCCTAGTTGAAAGAGTAGAAAGCATGACTTCTGCTCATGGACTTTACAATGATTCCAGGCAATCCAATTTGTTGCTAGATTTGTATTTTAGCTACCAGGACCAATAAACTACAAGACTTCTTCCACTTTGGTTCTCTAACTGAAGGAACAATGTATTTTGGTTTGGTTTGTTTTAATTTAGAATTGTAACTCTTAACACTGAAAACATATAAAGCAAATTTTCAGTTTTGATATTTCATAATCTTTTCCTGTGACTGAAAAAGAAGGAAGAGGAGAAGGCTGCATTAGTGTAAGAATCAAGAGGGAAAATAAATAAAAGTAAACAATACTGTTTAACTTCTTCATTAATAACCTGGAAAATGGGACCAAGTAAATCCTCAGTGAGCTGTCAAGTGGTGCAACACTGAGAGAAGGGGCTGATACACCAGAAACCCAGCAAGTTCAGCAAAGGGAAATGCTGAGTCCTGCTCCTGGGGAGTAATAACATCTAGTACAAGTAAAGGCTGGCTCCAACCAGCTGGAAAACTACCTGGCAGAAAAAGTCCTGGTGATCCTGGAAGATGCCAAGTTGTACATGAGCCAGTATAGTCCCCTTGCAGCAAACAAGGCAAACAGCCTCAGCAACGTTAGGAAGAGTGTTGCCAGCAAATAGAGAGGTGCTCCTCACCTCTACTCACCTAGAGTGCTGTGTCCGGTCCTGGGCTCCCAGTACAAAGGAGACAGTAACATACTGGAGCAATGTGTTTTCCTTCATTGAAGGACCACAAAGATGACAACAGGATTAGAGCATCTGTCATATGAAAAAAAACCAAAAACGGAGAGAGCTCAAACTGTTCAGACTGCAGAAAAGAAGGCTCCAGGGTGATCTTATCACTGTGTGTAAATACCCAGTGTAGTGGAGTAAAGAAGATGGAGTCAAACTCTTCTCTGGTGTCCAGTCACAGAACAAAAGATAATGGGTATCAATTAAAAATCATTAAATTCCATCTGAACATAGAAAACCTTTTTTTTAAACTGTGAAGTAGGTCAAACATTGGAACAGTTTGTTAGGAGACGCTATGGAGTCCCCACCTATGGAGATACTCAAAACCCCCCTCGATACATCCTTGGACAACCTGCTCTAGGTGCCCCGGCTCTCAGCAGGGAACATCAGAGGTCTCTTACAACCTCAGCAATTTTGTCATCCTGTAAAAATGGCTGTACAGAAAATCTGAATGGTTGGAATGTTTTCATTAGGAGCAACTTTTGTTTTGAAAGATTAAGGCTGCAATACCGCAATTCCACAAACAGGTGGTTAGTTCAACTAAAAAACACCGCAACTGGTTATGTGTAATAAGAGACATCTCAGAGATTTGAATTCAATCCTGTGGTCTGAAAAATTTATGTGAACAGTATAATTCAGACTATGATTTACAGTCAAACTAATGTACTGATGGACTCTGAGATTCCATTTCAATTTAAAGCAAACTACTGCCATGTATAATGCAGAAATGTTTTGAGCCCTTGTATTAAAAAAAAATAAATTGTTGAAGAATCAGATGGCTTAAAGGATTATCAGCAATGATAAGGATTCTTGATTGTCCTGGATGACAGTGTACAAACTTCCTAATAATTTCATACCAGAGTTCATTCAACACGACCTGTGTAGGCACACTGACTGATTTTTTCTGCATCCAGTAGGAGATATACCATAATTTTATTTTTCTTTAACAATAGTGTTGACAACTTTTAATTTTGCTACAGTGAAAATACAATTCAAGAGGAAGAGATGTCAGGAGATTTGGGAAGGTGTGAGGAACAGACAGACTTTGAAGAAGCAGTGGTAGGGAGCTGGGAGCAGTAAGGCAGAGGGGAGTCAGCAAACATGTACAGCTTCTGGTGCTAGCACAAGGCTCAAAGATCAAGAATAAACAAAATATCTAGGACACAAGTAGCTAAGTTTCATCCTGTTGGGATCCCCTCTGGATTCATCAGCCCCCCTCTCTTCTCCATCTCCACAGCACAGGACCTGTTTTTGCATCCTCAGGGACTTACCAAGCCAGGTGAGCCACCAGTAGCTTCCCACAAGACTCAGCTCTGTCATGCAGCAGTGCCCTCAGCTTCGTCATCCCTGAGAGCAGTCAGGGGAAAGTGAGGGAAGAGAAAGGAGTTAGGCAGCTTTCAAACCAGTTTCAGCTGCAGCAGATCCAGAGAGGACTGAAAACAGATTATTTCCCTTTCTCTCCACCTGGAGGAGAAATCATAGACATAGAGTGAAATAGGTCCAAAAGGACCTCTGGAGATCAGATGCAAGCAGTAGTTAGTTCATGCCCACCCAATGCAGACAGCTTCCGTCAGAAACTGCTCACTCTTCCCACACTTAAAACCTACTCTTGTACATGTTATTTTTATCAAATATACAGTATTTACACTTTTTCATAAAGGGATGTAGTATCAGGGCATTTGATAGCAAATGTTCTTCCAGCACCTGAAGGTTATAGAAAATAAGGTTGAGAAAATTGACAGTTATGTAAACAGTCCACTGCTTCTTTTTTTCAGAACACTTCAGGAAGACATTTCTTTATCTAACATCACAGTTTGTGAAAAGCTTATGACATACGTGTGCATTTATTTAGCAGATAAAAAAATTTAGTAAATTTTGAAATGAAATTATGTGTAATCCTCTTTATAATAGAGGATATATTATACTATATTATAATATCCTACAAAATTTTCTGAATGTTTCTAGAGTTCACAACAGAGATTTTCCACTGACACTTCATTTGATGTGGCTTAAAAGACTTCAATGATACTGAAAATCTTCTTGTTTAACTGTGGTAACATATGAAATTTCAAATTTTATTTTCCTTATCATTATTATGTTTCTTCATAACTTTCCTCCCTGCTCTATGAAGTATTTTTCTTGTATCTCTCTTTTACAACCTGTTTTCATAAGCTGATACCTTGCTTTTGATAACCTGTCACTTACTGTCCATGTCTCAAATATTTTTGTCTCCTGTTAACCTATTGCAGAATAAATATTGACAGATATTAATTGAAGACAAAAGATTTGGAAAGATATATATTCACTAAAAATAAAATACAATTTTTTATTTTTGGAATCAAACATCTTATTTTTATCAATCATTTACATTTCAACAAGAAAATGATAATCATTTTATGAAGTTTATTATCATTCATGGGTTAAAATAAAAAACTATCAAGCCTTCCTGGAAACATCATGGACAAGTTCCATTATAAATTTAAGACCAGACCCACAAAAGAACTTAGGTCTGGAAAGCAGGAAAGAACTAATCAAGAAGAAACACTGAAATCCAAGAAAGTGACTTTTCTTCTTGCATCCTAACTCCACAGGAACTCAAATTTCTGAGATGCTTCTGGGAATTTTGGGCTGTGCTTTTTACATTATTTTTTTTTAATTTTACATTAACAGTTCTTTGTCTACAAACAAAACAAAACAAAAACAAACAAACAAAACCCCAACAAAAACAACAAAAACCCCACAAACAAATAAACAAACAACAACAAACTTAAGGTTTTTATATGGTTGCTAACACATCCACATATAGAAAGAGGCTGCACACATTATGCAATGATTGTGTCCTGTTAGAGAGATGCAGTCTTGAAAGCAGGAGTAGGACCAGCTCCTCAACAACAAACTGCAGTGCTGCTCCTCTTTGTTCTGCTTCCCTGTCTCTTCAATTAAACACTGCACAGCTGTACATGGAACTCTTCCTTGTAGATACAGCTTTATGTATATGCACTCTTCCAGGATCTGAAGAGGCAGGTTCTGAATCCCTTCATGACATGGAAAAGTGAGAATATAAGGTTTTTTGCTCTGTGCAAAATAAGTGCTTTAACCTCTTCTTTGTTTTGACCTCTTACAAATGGTAAATAGAAAATAACTTCACTGACACAGAAAAATTTTGTCTAAAGGCTTGTGAAGATTTGGCTGCCCATGCACACTTCAGAAAAAGGTCCTGTGGAACAGATATAAGGTTCATAACAGTGTCATGTGGAAATTCAATCTGATCTTCCCCTTAAAAGTAACTCCATTCCTTTGTATGAAACAAACACTTCACCTGTGATTACGCCTGATAGCACACTGACCGAGCTCAATAATTGTGTCACTTAGTTCAGTCAAAATAAACTCAGTTTGTCTAAAGCCAAATAAAATATAAAATCATAGCAAAAGTAGATCTTCTGAATTGCCTCCTGCATTGTTATCTGTGGTATTTTACATTACAATTTGCTTACTTGTGCCAGTTCAGTGGTGAATGTCCTTTCTTCTCTGGTCTGCTTTTCTTACACAAATTGTTCATAACTCATTGGGATTGATGCAATAAAATTTGGTCTTAATAATTTGCAGCTGAAAGGTCACAAGCTTCCACAGGGCTCATCCAGCATGTCGCCCTGATTTACTTTCCCTGATTCATGTCAGGAAAACACATATCTCCCTGATGTTCCTCACCATCATTTAGACACACTTTAATGCCATCTGTGTTAGATCAATTGTGTGCCTGAACTCTTCATAGCAGGCATTTCTTCGAAAGTGACACCAGAGGAATTATAAATGTAATTAATCCTGAATCTGAGTTTAAGATTAAATTCATTCTGAGGTAGAATTCTTCTTCAAATCAGAAGTTACCATGTGAAAGACTGTCAAAAAGAGTTCCAACAAGTGTGATTTCACAGGATATTCTAGTTAATCGCTTCATTAATCTGCCTTAGATTTTTTGCACTCAACTATTTTGTAAGTATATGATTGTCATCTTCTAAGGAATGACCGTGGTAGTTACAGGAGAGCTTGTTATTACTCTTGTGTTTTATTGTGCTTTAAACATATTTAAGTCTTTGTAAAACCAAGAATTAATGAGCTATGATTTATACAAGTCACACTGAAGGCCAAATCTTGCTCCCAAATTTACATGGAGAAATCCCACTGAAGTAAAAGAAAGCTGCATATGTGATTGATGGAAGTCTGCTATACAGCAGTTATATATATATATATATATTTATTTTTTTTTTAATTTTTTTTTTCTTCTCTAATATCCCTGAAAGGCTACAGGAAGCACTGGAAACTCAGATCTTCATCTTGTCCACAGAACAAGGCAAGTGGGCATGAAAATGTCTCTTAACTGAAAACAGTATATATAGACTGCTGTGAAGATCATGAGCTTGGTCTGTTTTGAGTGAGGAGCAGTAGATTAGCTTGGACTCCTTGGAGACTCTGCTGAAAACCTTTATTTTTCTTAATATGAGCTTATGCATTTGAGCACCTTCAGTGACAACAGTTCTCACATGACAGAGGTGATCTACCACAAAGAGATGGGTTCTAGAACCCATAAATCTGCCAGTGATGTACTTCTATTTGGGGGCATGGTTTGCAAGCTGATCTTCCACAGTATAGTCTGTCAGAAGGATAGGAATGGCTCAAAGATGTATTGGAGGAGGTTTAAACTAGACATTAGAAAACTCTTCTTTACCAAGAGGGTTGACAAGCACTGGAATAGATTTCCTAGAGGAGTGGTTGATGTCACCTTACACTAGACCAGGTTACTCAAAGTCCCATCCAACCTGGCATTGACACACACAACTTCTCTGGGCAACCTGTTCCAGTGTCTCATCACTCTCGCCATTCCATGGTCACTGAAGCTGACACTGTCATTGAGTTTCACATTCCCTAACAGCCCCTCCTTGTTGGTGTCACAATTTAGTAAAATCACTGAACAGAATTAGTTCTGTTCTCACTCAAACCAGGACAGTTGGTGAGAACAAGGTTCAGCTTAACACCTCATTGGATCTTCTATCACTTGGAGAAGGGAGTTATCATCAACACATTCCAGGAAGCCCCTGGGTTACTTATGCCCTGCTGTGTTGTCCCTCCAACAGGTATCAGGGCAATTGAATTCCCCCTTGAGGACCAGGGCTTGTGAATGTGAGGCTGCTACTATCTGTATATAGAGGTCCTCATCCACTTGGCCTTCCTGCTTGGGTGACATGTAGCAGGTCCTCACTATAATATCACTGATCCCTACCCTCCCTTTAATACTAACCTATAAGCTTTTAGTCAGCTTCTCATCCATCCACAGGTGGAGCTCCATGCACTACAGCTCATCATTGACGTAGAGGGTACCTCCTCTTCTTCCCTGCCTGTCCTTCCTAAATAGCCTAAATGCTTCCATTCTAACACTCCAGTCATATGAACCATCCCATCAAGTCTCCATGATGCCAATAGGGCTATAGCCCTGCAAGTGTGTGCTTATCTCTATCTCCTTGTTTATTCACTATGCAATGTGAGTTTGCATAGAGAAATTTAAACTGGTCCACCAGTGAAGCTTCCTTATTGGCTGCAGTGGCTGGAATTCCTTTGTACTGCTCTTCAGGTGCTCTCTTCCTGACCTGTGGTCCCTCTCTGGACAGCTATTGCCGGCACTGGCCTCAAACTTTTGGGATTGGGATGGATTGAGGTTCCCTCTCTGGGGCAAATTCAGTTTAAAGCTCTCTTCACCAGCTTGGCAAGCCTATGACCAAAGATGTTCTTCCCCTTCTCTGACAGATGGACCACATCAGCTGCCAGTAGGCCAGGTTTCTCAAAGCAAGTCCAATGTTCTAACTAGTACTATTCTATTCCATTCCATTCCATTCTATTCCATTCCATTCCATTCCATTGATCCTGTAATTTTAAGGTCTGTTTTGATCCAGAAAGCTTTTGACTTCATTTTCCCTTTTTCAGCTTGTGCCCTAATACAGATTTGTCTTCGATAGAACTCTTCCTTCCTTCAGACCACTGTTACTGACACCATATTTCTCCTCTGGATCCAAAGACTCAATCTGGGGCAACTCAGATCAGGATGAGTGAGGTCAAACCAGACTCTACAGGGTAGTTTTAATACAAAAATGTGAATTATTTCTGAACTGGGACTGAGACATACCAGAGTAGCTGTGAGATAGAAATAGTGAATGAAGCCAGGGGTGAGGATGGGTAATACTGAAAGCAAGGAAGCTGATGGATACAGCATGGCCTAAAAACCTGATGGAAGGGTACTGGAAGAATGTAGAAAATTCCTTCTCCAGGACAGTGCTCTCTTGGCAGTCATATGTGAGTGTGACAACAGAAAAACTATACATATTCATCAAAGAACACAGAACTAAAAAAACCAAAACTATACACCTTCTTTTGTGAGACAGATTTTAAAAGAAAGCATAGGCCTCTCAGATTAGATTTTTCATACAAAGTCTTTGATTTCTAGTCAGAACGGATTAGATATGTATAAAAGATTTCTTGGTTTAATGTCTTTTATATATTGTTCTCTATACTGTTTTAACCATATTAGACTTCATAATATTCATTAATTATTGCCAGAACACACATATAATTAGCTCTTAATTACAGTTATGGCTGAATATCCACAGGAAACTCCTATTTTCAGGTGTTAAAAATTTCCAGCACAAATAGACTTTTCAGGACTGGATACTTTCATTAAGTTTCAATAAAATAAATTTAAGTAGGATGTTCCAAAACCACATAGATAACAAATAAGTTCATTACATATTTTTTTAATAACAAAACTTGCTTTGTCATCATACGTATACTCTCCCTGCCATACAAAATGCAATACAAATTTAACATCACTGTCCTTCCTGACAAAAAAAATGAAGAAATAAACCAAAGAAAAATCCTACCCTGTTTCTGTTTAAAGTCTGTGTCTGGAAGAAAATTAAGGAACTTCTGCAATATAATTTACAGACTATTACAGACTATATCTATTTTATGATTCTCATTTACTGTACCATTAGGATCTTTAATAATGACCTGGTCCAATTCACCCCAAAAAGGAATAGAAGACTTTAATTTCAGCAGGTGTTACATGAAGTTTTCTATGATCACACAAAATGTGTAATTCTTCTTCAAAGTGCATTTTCCAGCAATAAGAATCTATCTCTGTTTCTTTCAAGTGCCTCCTCCTAATTAATTAAAACAGTACCTGAAGTCACCGATCAAAACATCATTCCTGGGTTTCAGAAGAAAAAAGAAATACTTTTTTTTTTTTAATTCAAGACAGATTAATAAAGTTGTGATTCGACTTGGAGCTCCTGTTACAAGTCTCTTCATTCTCAGAGGAGATTTTTTTTCAGGTCAACCTAAATTTTGTCCTTGAAGAGGGCAAAATATCTCCACAGTTCAGTTTTGACCATATCCCGAGAATGACCCTGTTGCTGTCCTCCCACTGTTACAAAGAAGGGTCTTCCTCTGTCAAATTGTCTGTGCTGGTCTATAAAAGTTCAAGCTTTTCCAAACTCTGGAACAAAAAAATACGCACTTGTGAACTTCACAGAATGGAAATTATATCCCCCATTACAGATAAGGGCCATTCTTTTAACTCTTTTTCTGCTACTTCTTCCCGTGATTTCACACAAATATACACAAACATCATATTCCATTTATACTTCTTTCATATGAATTTTAATATCTTTGTTAAAAGTCTTTGAGTATATAAAACATTTCTAAAATAATTTTAAGTATGGCAGACAAAGCAAAGATCAAACAAGTACATAGTCAGGAATGCTTTTTAAGCTAAATGTAAACATAAATCTAAATGTCTTTCACAGGGACTAGCAGACCTTTGGATAAGAAAAATAATGATAGTAAATACTACGTATGTCCATGTTTATGTACACACTCAGATGACAGAAGTAGAGAAATGCAAGTATTGCTAGTTATAGCTGGAGTGCTAAATTCCACTCTGTAGTGCTGTCTGAAACAAAGAGCACTAATTTGTGTGTGAAATTTGTCGAAAATAAAGACAAAGCAAATTTATGAGAGATTAGGACTAACTGAGATGGTTTAGCAAACCAAAAAATATTTCTATTCCTCCTAGAGTATGTGGGTAACATGCTGTGTTAATCAGTTAATACAAAAAGCAAGATTAGCTAACAACAAAGATTAGAAATCATAAGAAAAGAGATAATTTGCTGTTTCTTAATATTTAAAGCTAACCATTCAGTCTGATATCTTTGGGAGGATATAACTGTCATAATCATGACCTACAAGTGTTACCCAACCCACAAGTTGGTCCTGATAATGGGTTCATAGGATTCTGCAACATACAAGAACATGGACCCTTTGTTTCTATTAGTTATTTATTAAAAAATACTTTCAGTAAGGTAAATATACTTATGATTAATAAAGTAAGCATATATATCCACATACATAAAAACATATACTTATTTACAAGCTATTATGAATTACCACTAGTTAAGCATCCTATATATGCCTATATTTTTTTTTTAAATTCAAACTGTTATCAGTCTGGTCCTTTAAATTACTCCCAGGAGCAGGCTGTATCAATGATGGACAAAGTCTCACTGCAGAGATGATCCATGTCATGGAGTATGGATTCAACAAGGCATCCCTGGCAGGCCGAAAGGCACATGTAGATGAGTTCACACAGGGGCAGTTCTCATCAACCATGCTTCAGGGTCCCAGTTGCACATATCGAGGCCAAACCAGGCTCCCAAACCAGGCTTGTCAAGGATGCTCTGGATTCTCAGGCCGTGTTCTCAGGTTAGCAGTTCCCAGATAGACAGATGTTTTCTCTGTCAGTATTTTAGCAGACATCTTTTGTCAGCATTTTCCCCTAGTATAACCAGGTTACTTTTATGGTTGTCCAAGCAATATAGCTTCTCACTGATGTTAAGTTGGTAACACACAATAAGGGAAATTCTGGAAACTGAGTATTTACTGCTTTATATAATACTTTCATTTCCTTTTCATCTTATATCCTTGATGGTGAACATTTCTATTAAGTCGCTAATTTACAATGCCTGAACTTTCAAAGGAAAGTTGAGGAAACTGAAGTGTAGAAATTTACCCCTGTAAATTTACCAACAGGCAAACTATTCACATTCCAGCATAGGCGCCTTTAGCTATAAGCTATGAGCACTTCTCTATGAAATATCTATTCAGCTTTCAGCTCTACCTCATATTCTGTATTTATAGGAAAATCAGGCTGAAAAGCTAGTTTTATGGTAAATTCACAATAATGTATCACACAAAATCCCTTCAAACAGTTGTACCACTGAATAACGTTAGCAGTCCCTACTGAGAGTCAATAGCACACTAATCTTCCCAGCATTTGTTTTATCGCATTTTTATTTTAATACAATTCAGAGGCTGAAATTGGGATTTGTCTCCAGTGGGTCAGGCATGACAGAAACATACACAAAACCAAAATGCCTATAATCAAAAGCTCACATCCTAAAAAAAAGGACACAAAGCAAAGTTACCGTGATATTGCCTTCTACATACCATGTTTAATTTTCTGATGTCTGATTGATTGCAATCCCTTACCTGTGTTCTGAAGCAGTTTTTTTCAAAAGTAATTCTGTAGTTCCCTGGTGTCGTCTATGGACTAATAGCTGTTCAATACAAGGAAAAGACCACATTTAGTTTATTTCCATCTCAGTAGAAAGGTTCAGCTTTTCCTAAGCTATGACATTTGTTTCATGTAAGAAGAAGGAAAAAGTGGTTGCAATAAAATAAAGAAATATATATAAAAGTATGATAAAAAGAATCTGTTTGGGAGTAACAGACAATGAAGATGAGAAGAGAAAATCTTTCATCCGACATGCTTTTATCAAAAGGAAACCTTAAGCAAGTTCAAATGTACAAACAAAAGAAAAAGAAACAAAACTTTATCAAGTTGTAATAAGAAGAGAAAATGAAAAATTATTTGGCTGAATTGAAACTGGAATGAAAAAATCTAATTGTCTTATTTTCCAATTTGTAAATATCATTCATTTAAATTAATGGAATAGTTTATATGCTGCTAACATAATGCCCTGCGGTTATACAGCCAAATGTATCCTTAAAATAATGGATAGACTTTAAATTAGAGCCTGAGCCAACACAAATTTCAGCAGATGAAGAATCCTATTGTTAATCATCAAAACCCTTAACAAGGAGAATGAAATCAATGTCTGAGCACTCATCTTGGAGAAATTTATGTACCTTTTTCATTTGCTGTGATGTACCCAAATGACACAATTCAAAACTAAGACTTCATTTTTTCAGTAAATTGTAGTGAATGAGTGGGAAAAAAACCCCAAGCCAGTAATTGTTTAACTGGTAGGATCTAATATTACAGTGAGCACAGAACTGAAGTGATCTCCTCTAATTTTGTCCTGCTCTGGCAGGGGGGTTGGACTTGATGATCTTTGGAGGTCCCTTCCAACCTCTAACATTCTGTGATTCTGTGATTCTGTGAAGTATAGAAGACACAAAATACAAACAAACATCAAATACATTTTTCCAGCTGTGCCAAAAGGTACTTATAGGACTTACAGTTGTGAAACTGCTAATGACTGCAGACCATGGGAGGCCTATGATTCTGTCCCAGAAAATACAGGACAGCCTTATTTTGTTTTTATATAGCCCGAGAGAATTTAAAAATATTCTCACTGTAGTCAAGGTATATAGGTCCAGCTATGAAAATGTACGTCTTAAAGTGTCCAATCCAATTTTAAACTACATAACTACCAAATCTTTGGTGAGATCTAGCATAGATTCAGGAATAAATGTGAACATAAATTCTAGCTGCTGAGTGCATTTCAACAGCATTTGGATGTTTCAGCATTACATGATGCTTCCAAGTACTGTGAGGTTAAGGAAATATTTATTATGCTCTTTAAATCACCTTGACATTCAGCACTTGTACATAATCTTGATTTTCCCGTTTCTTCCAATATTTCTTTTTTTTTTGCAAAACCCAAGCTGTCTACCTTCTAAAATTCACGCCACCTCAGGAAGTCTCTAGTGCAACCTCCTGCTCAAAGCAGAGTCACATCTGAGCCCTGACCAGGTTGCTCAGGGCTTTTCCATGTGTGTTTTGAAGACTTTCAGGGAAAGAGACTGCACAGTCTCTCTGGGCAGCCTGTCCCCATCCCTGACTGTCCAACTGTTATGGTTATTTCCCCCCACCATATTATGACAAGTCAAAATGTCCCCTGTTTCAATTTATGATCCCAATCTCTCATCCTCCTTCCATATGAAAAGATTGGTTCCATGTTCTCATAAAACTACTCTTAGTTGTTGAAAACTGTTTACATCCCTCCCAGCCTTCTCCAGTTTTCATGAGTCCTCATGTTCAGTAACTGTCCTACCAGATGTTTGACAGCAATTAACCAATAGAAAATAATCAGCAGCAAAATGAAACATCAGCTTTTCATAAATCCTTCAAATATTACTGGATTATTTTTCCTGTAAAATATTAGGAATAAGTGAAGGCAAACAAGTACATCTCTAAGCTGGTTTTCATGCCTGAACTTATAAAATAGGATGTACCAATGAAGGAGAAATATCTGTGTGTTTATTTAATTGTCATAAGCATTGTTTTCTCTTAGTAGATTGTTAAGCTGCTTTTATCATGAGAATGTATTTGTTCATCACTTATACTTCTGCTGTTTCCTTCCACTAGATACAGCGTCCAGGAACAACACTCTGATCTTTTAGATGCTAAGCAGGAGTTCTGCTGTTGACAACTGACACAACTCCACACAGTTTTTAAAAAATACTGCATACTTTTGTTCACTCATCTCCTTTTATATATCAGAATATTTTTTTCTATTGTATTTGAAATCCCTTCAGGAAAGGCTGCACTTTACAACAATCAACTTGAAAAATATACTATGTAAATAGAATTTGGGTTATAGGTATTGGATATTTGACCAACTGAGGTAAATTTTCATCAACATTTGCTCGAGCTTCCTTATTTTCCAGACAGGGAGTTACCAGGAATCCATTTCTTTAAGTCTGAAATAAATGCAAAAGTTGATATGCCAATGTCAGTTTTACCGACAAGAATTCTGGGGAATGATGCTGCTGAATGACAAAAGAGGCACTGGTTTTGAAACAGCACAGACATGTATGCATGTTTGCATGTTTTTAATTTTCAATCACATTGTTTTAAAATATGTAACTTGGGGGAAGAAAATCTAGATGTGTATTTTAAGTGAAATAGGACTGACCTGAATGCATGATGCTTAATGTAATGAAAGATACAATATACAACCATATCAGTGAATTATCTTTCCAGATAATTGAAGTACTACTTAAAAGAAAATCAGCATTACATTCTCCTGCATCCTCTTTTTAAAGTCTTATTTCCTTATCTTGTTTTCTTCTACTACTTTTTTTTTTTTGTTCTTGTTACTTTTTTCTTTTGAATAAAGCTGAATGTTTGTCAAGAATAATTTATATTTCCTAGGTATCAACCACATTACAAAGCTGATACTTAATCTTTCTTGCCACTTGATGTGCAGTCATTCCTCTTCTCATTATTGCATTGCTAGCCTATCTGACTTGTTTATAGTCCACTCAAGTAATTTATAAAGATAAGAAATTGCAAAAGTAATTTGGAAGCCTGCAGACATCCCACATGGTAGAGCTTCTAATGGATGTGGTCTTTTTCCTGTCAAATAAACTCTTGCTATATATTCACTATTTCTTTTGCAATGCTTGATTTTATTTAGCCTTCACTTATGGATGAGTCAATGTGGAGAACTTCGTCAATCAGACAGTTATTTCATCATTGCTGATGTCCTGCTCTTCAAATAAGCATGTTCGGGGGGGGAAATAAATTGGAAAAAAAAAAAAAAAAAAAAAAGTGAGTTGAAAAAGATACAATAAATGGGTAAAGTTTAAAATGTCATTAAGAAAAGCCCAGTCTGTGACAGAAGTAAATTTCATATATGAGGGATTGTTTCAGTAGATGACCTAAAACCAAATGAGACAGACTTAATACAATGAACACTCAACACAAATTGTGCCAGATCAAAGTTTATAAATGCCTCTTGGAACTGTGTGTGGTCTTCTGCTTCCCATCAAGCTTTCCCATTATAAACTGTCTGCTGTCAATATTGCTTGTAAATTGAAGATAACAAAGATGGGCTAAGTTTAAGCAGGCTTCTTAAAGATGAGCTGAAATACCCTGGCAAGTCAGTAGGTTCAAGACAACTTTGCTGTCTCAGAACTAAGCAGATAGCAGTCCATAGCAAAGCAATGACGAGTAACTGCTGCTCTGCTAATTTGCAGTCAAGTTGGAATTTAATGTTTTAATCAGACTGTAAATAAGTAAAGAGACATGCAGAGAAACCACCAGTAGCTTTTGTGGTGACAATTGTACAGATGGTTTGGGCACTGAGGATAGCATATTTATACATATTTATGTGCATATTATCTTGATGTGAAGAGTAAAATATTTTCTGCCTGTGAGATGTTATCTTGCCCAGAGGCAAAGGAGGAAATCAGAGGATGCTGCTAGAGGAGCAGCTGCACAGTGACCTCTCTGTGGAGCCTCCCAGTAAAAGATTTAACAAAGAGACCAGATTATTCCACATGAAGAAGTTACTGGCCTAATACCCAGCTATATCAGTGAGGTTCTTTAATATGCTGGTTTGGAGAATGTGGGAAAGGAGCTTAACTGTTCAAGACAAACCCTGCAGACAAAGAAAGAAAGGCAGCAGTTACACCTGGCAGGTTTTGTCTCTTAGTCCCTGCCAGGAACTAATCTGGATCTACTGGTGTTGTGAACAGAGGTCTTGAAGGAAAGCATGTTTTACTATTTTGAACAATTTATCTAGATGTCATGTTCCACCTGGATAAGGCATCTTGTCAGCAAACTGTTTGGAATACTTTTAATTCCTTACCCTCAGTGATCAGGCACCTATTGGGTTAAAAGAAGGGAGAGATTTTAAGATAAAGGCTCCTACAGGTGACTGGGACAGCAGTGAGACATCTTTGTCATCCCACCAGCACACCACCTTCTGTGCAGATGGCAATTCTACATTTAAAGAACAAGTTCTGGCCTAAAGGGTAGGTGATACAGAAAAACATGGATGACTGTGACCTGACAAGGGTTATGGACACTCAGGGAGGTCATATTGCTTCTGAAGCTATGAAAGCTGTCCCACATGATGGCCACATCTCAAAAAACTACTTCTATGTCCCTCTTCATTAAACTTTTTCACTTCTAGTCAATCTGCAAGAAGTCAGAACACTGACCCACAGACCAATATGTTTCTTTCTGAGGACATAGCATCACTGGTGGCACTGACACCTTCAGTTTGGGCAGTAATATTTTTTATATTTCTCCTTCACAAGTTTATACACCACTCAGTAGAAACTGCAGGATATTGTTAGGTATTTAAGAACTGTGTTCTTACTGCAAGGTTTAGAACCAGGAATCATGCAGTGCTGTTCCATTTCAGAAGGAATTCTGAAAAACACAAAGATTTATACAGGTAAAAGAAACTTAAGCAAAGGGCACCTCATCCATAGATATATCTTTCTACAGAAAGTATGTCTCTTTTCTTTAGGGTACCACAATCTCTGTGTAGCACTTGTGTTTGTAAAGAGCCTTCTTTTTCCTCACTTCCACCCATTTGGTAACTGTCCAACAGAGGACTCTGCTTCATTTCTGTGCCAGTGTCAGAGCTCCTCCACCCTCATTCTCTCTATACAAAGCAAACATTTAAAAACTTCTCATTAATACCTTGAAGAAAAAGAAGGGAGTTTCCAAACAGAACTGAAGCTACAGTCCTGGCTTCTTTACTAACCACTCTAGTTAATAATAAGGAAAAATATAAAAGATGGAATTTCTGACGGCAGCGTTGAAAGAATTTAATATGTCTTTCCTAGCTAGTTATTGTAGGGATATATTAACTACTCACAACTGGGCAGGGGAAGAAAGTCATATAGAAGATCAGACAAAATCTTATTAAAAATAAATAAAATTTTAATGTTAATGATCTGTCTCTCAACAGTTTCTTCAGACTGGAAAGCCCAAGACAGGGCTTTTTTAGGGGCAACAATTTTGTACAAAAGCATTTTGCCATAATATGACATGTTATCTTTGTATACATGCTGCCCTGGGGGTGGTAGGTGGCCCATCCCTGGAAACATTCAAGGTCAGGTTGAACAAGGCTCTGAGCAACATGATCTAATTGAAGATGTCTCTGCTCATGGCAGGGTGGTTGGACGAGACGACCTTTAAACGTCCCTTCCAACCCAAACTATTCTATGATTCTGCACTTGTCAGAGTCCTTTGAAATAAAGGTTCAGCTTCACAAACCATAGGCTTAGGAATTCTTTTGTCATTTGTAGGAAACTAGTCATGAAAACTTCTGCCTGATTTAAAAGAGACACAGGTTCAGGTAAGTCCTCATGGGGACTTCTTTACTGTGGTAAACAGTTCTAAAAACAAAAGATTGTTTTTAGAAGGATGGGCACTGAGAAACATCTAGTGTTGACAAAGGTTTCCTGCAGTGTACACATGTGTACAAAATAAATACCAGTAGATAGGGACTGTAAATTGCTTCTTGCTGTAGCTTTTTCCATCACTCCTTAACAGGTGGCCTTCACTATTTAGAGCTTATCTATATCTATTTGAAATTCTTACTTCAGAACAAAAGTAGTCCTGAGGAAAGGGTTTTGCTTAGATGCTGGTTATATGGAGCCATTCCAAGCCAGCAAGCGTTATGGCTTATACTTTCTGTTCTCAAGTACTATTAACAGCAACTAGCTCAAAAGTTCATTTGAAGTTTATCATTCATTGTTCAATTCAATTAATGGATTTTAAGCTCACTTTACAGCACTTTTTCTTCTGGGTTTCAAAACATACATTTCCTAGTCACAAGGCAATAACAATTGTTTAATAACATAATTAATTAGGCTTTGATTTGCAAGGGGTATGTCTTGAAACCATATGATTTCCAGGATTCCAGTAATTATTTTTAATTCAGGCTATAAAAATTCCATGCCATATTAGCTAGCAGGGATAGGAAAGAAGCCAAAGACATAGCTTAACTTCTTCCTAAAAAAATCGTATTTTTCAACCTCTGTTCAATTCCCAGTTTAGTAGACAATTGTCTATGCAGGTGTTTCAGTGTTAAATCTGGGAAGGCTAGGCAGTGTAATATTAAAATTAAACAGAATTTAGCAAGTAATGCCTAGACTAGGTCTTTTATGGATGAGCTGCTCTATGGATACAGTATGAGAATGTTTAAAAGACTCCAGCTCCAATGCAGTAACATGGTGGACTCAGCAACCAGTGGGTTAGGGAAGGCTACTTTGAAAGAACTGGCTGAATTCAGTAGATATCCACAAAACCAAGATTTGTTGCATTTCATGTCCTGCCTTGAAGGGTGTGTTGGAATACCTTTCTCAGCTAGAGAAAGCTTCCTTAGATTTATTGCACACTCATACTTCCTCAATGTTTATTGCTCTTAATCTTTTTATTGTGCCTCAGCTTTTTTTCTCCCCAGCTTAATAAATAAATAAATAAATAGCTCCCTATTTTAAAATTTACTGATATTTACATGAATATCATCTATTTTTAGGGAGATATTAAAAACCTAGCATTCATATTAACCCAAAGGAATCAACTGCTCTCAATCTGGACTAGAACTGCTCAACTTGTTCTGTGACGTTTTCAGTACTGAAAGAATGTAAAGGGAGACCCCAATTCCTTGCATAGGAAGAAAGTACTGCTTTTGATACATACTAATTCATCACATTTGTAGCACATGCCATTATTTCAACCTTTCTACTGCTTTTCTTCTTATGCTTGCATGTGCTTTCTTAATTCCATTCATACTTCATTCATATTAATATTTGTCTTAAAAATCTCTGCAGCTTTACAAAAGTTGAAAAACACTACTTATAATATAGGGAGGTTTTCCATGGATTTAAGTCCTTTGAAATGCAGGCCAACATTTAAAACCAGGAGTCTGTAGATGTCTAGAAGAGTATTTCTTAGTCTATCTATCTTGCACCAAGTCTACTTAATTTATTTTATTTTATATTTTATTTTATATTTTATTTTATATTTTGCTGCAACCTGCTTTTCAGTTCAAATTGAATTTAACAAATATCTTGTTTATTTAAGTTTGATTTTGCCTGTTCTATTTTTTAACATATGCTAAGACCTTACCTTTTATAGTCTAAAACACAGATTTATAACTCATTTTTCATCAGCAAAGACATTATAAGTTTCTAAATCCATTTTCTTGCCTCTTAATTATTAACAATTTAGAGCCAACACCATCAGAATGCATGTAATCTGTTGTGAAGTGCTTTGGCTTTGATGATGATGACAGGGTACTCCAAATCTCTCGGTAAATTTGCATGTTAAAGTACAGGGCTGACACAAGTCTTGATGATGATCAGAAAGCTCATCTTCAGTGTCAGCAAACTTTTCTGAATCACATAGGCTGGCAGTTTAAGACACACTAAATACACTAAAATCTTCCTTCATTCTATACCATAAATTTGAAAAATCTCTATTAGGTAAACTGAGCATGGAATTTTTCATTGTATGATTCTGCCTTTCTTCCCTCAACTTCAGACAGCCCAGAATAAGTCCTCTTTATTTTTTGCAAGTATGGGAAAAGTCTTCATGTCTTCTAAAACAATTAAATTTCTCTCTTTTTTTCCCAGTTTCAGATAGTACCAGTGTATCACATTCTTACTGTATCTGCTACACAGAATTGAACAAAAGTGTTTGAATTTATGCATAAAACTTCTCAAAATGCATTTTGTGATAAAGTGCTTTACGTTATTAAAAACTGTAAAATTATTATTGCACATCAGTTTCATTATGCAGCTTATTTTAAATGGGGCAGAATATTTTAATAGTCCAAGAAAAATCATATTTTATCACTTACAACTGGAGATATATATGTAATTTTTCCATAAAATATGCATGAATGGTTTTCAGCTCCATTTAACTAATGTGTTTTGGAAAGTCTTTGCAATAGTAAATGCAACAAATCTCAGGCAAGATGGGAAGTAATGTGTAAGTGTGGTTAAGAGTAACTTTTCTTTTCAGTTTGCAGTTCAAATTTTGAACCAAATGTTTCTTTATGCAGATGGCCTCAGTATTGTTCTGCAATGTTACAGACTGATCATCAGGTATGAAAATGCAGACTATGTCAGAAAATAAAAATGTTAAAATATCATAAACTACTCATAATATATTTGCTAAAGAAAGAACAAGTGTATGCATCCTTGAATTGACTGGGAGACCCTCTGTGAACTGACTATTAGCTTATCCACAGATGGATTTAAAAGATATGTCTTGACCCAAGATCTACTAAACGCAAAGTGAAAGTTAGCAGATGTCACTGAGAAGAAGGAAGGATTTGTTGGTATGGCAGATGAGAGTAGTCTATGGTCAGTTAAAGTCTCAGAATCCACAAGGTATCTGGGCCTGCGAGAGTACATTGCCCTCTGACCCTGTCCCACACATATGCTAAGAAAAGTACATCACGCTTTTCCTTTGATTGTTATCCAGACACCCATCAGCAGTGCCTGGGATTTGAGGCTTGTCTCCATGCTTTCTGAAGTTGGTGGGAACAAGCCTCATTCCTAAAACTGAACAAAACCCAACAAATACAACTTTGCAAATAATTGATGAGACACACTAACAACACCTTAAAGACATTGCTAGCAATTTATATGCTCAAAACAGGGAAAGTTCTCACATCACAGAAGCAGCAGATTACTAAGGTTTCAAAACTACAAAAAAAATAGTGATTCTAGAATTATTCCATTTAACTGAGGCATATGACTCAATGGTATCATCTCAGGAAGTGAGTGCCCCAAATGCTCTCTTATGATCAATATCTAGAGCTACTAATCCCCATAGGGCAATTCAGCACACCTAAAATCCTAATCTACCAGTGCTGGGCCTTCTAGAAGAGAAGTGATTTTTACAACACACAATAGAAAAAAATTAAACTCAGTTGTCCTGTTTTGAATGAGAACAGAACTGCTCCAACCCTAGTGAATTTGTAAGCCATTCATTTAGAAATCAGCCCTCTTTCAGCTGTTTCTGGGCCTGTGATATTTTCACTTGTCAACAGTTTAGTTTCAAGAGGCAGAAGGAAGCCTATTTTTCACTTTGGATACAGGAGGTTTTGTTATTCGGTCATAATTGTGGGACTTCATGAAGCAGCTAATCCTGGAAACTATTTCCAGGCACATTAAAGATGTGAAGATTGTCAGGAGTAGTCAGCACGGATTCACTGAGGAGAAGTCATACTTGACCAATTTGATGAACTTCTAAGATGGAATGACTGGCCTGATAGATGAAGTGAGAGCAGTGGGTAACGTCAAGGTGGACTTCAGTAAGGCCTTTTCACTGGCTCACAGAAGATCCTCACAGAGAAGCTATTGATCATAGAATCACAGAATGTTAGGGGTTGGAAGGGACCTCAAAAGATCATCTAGTCCAACCCCCCTGTTAGAGCAGGATCACCTAGACCAGGTCACACAGGAACGCATCCAGGTGGATTTTGAAAGTCTCCAGAGAAGGACACTCCATAACCTCCCTGGGCATCCTGTTCCAGTGCTCTATTGATGTACATGCTGCATGAGTAGACAGTGAGGTGGATTGAAAACTGACTGAATGGACAGTCACAGAGGATGGTGATCAGCAGTGAAAAATCTAGTTGGAGACCAGTCATTATTGGTGTACCCCAGAAACCAATACAGGCCCCAGTCCTATTTGACATGAAAGAGCAGATTCCACCCTTAGAAATATAGAGAACACCAAACTAGAAGGAGTGGCTGATATGCCAGGGGGTCATCTTGCCACCTAGAGGGACCTCAGCAGGCTAGAGAAATGGGCTGACAGGAACCTTATGAAGTTCAATGGGAAGAAGTACAAAGTTCTGCATCTGGGGAAGAATAACTCCTGCACTCATATTGCTTGGGGATACCTAGCTGGAAAACAGCTTTGCAGAAAAGGGCCTTGTGGTCCTAGTGGACACTAAGTTGTACATGAGCCAGCAATGCATCCTTGTGGCAAAGGAGGCGAACGGTATCCTGGACTGTATTAGGCAAAGTATTGCCAGAAGGTCAAGGCAGATGATCCTTCACCTTTATTCAGTGATGGTGAGGCCACACCTGGAGTGCTGTTTCCAGTTTTGAGCTCCTCAGTACAAGATAGACATGGACGTACTGGAGAGAGTACAACAAAAGTCCACAAGAATATGTAAGAGGCTGGAACACCTGACATTTCAGGACAGGCTGAGAGAGTGGGACTGTTCAGCCTGGAGAAGAGAAAGCTCAGAGGGATCTTATTCATGTACATAATGACCTGAGTGGAGAGTACAAAGAGGACAGAGGCAGGCTCTTCTCACTAGTTCCTAGTGACAGGACCAGAGGCACTGGGCACAAACAGAAAGAGAGGATGTTCCCTCTGAACATCAAGAAACACTTTTTTGTTGTGAGAGTGATTGAACAGTGGCACAGATTGCCCAGAGAGTTTGTGGAGTCTCCATCTTCAAAGACATTAAAAAGCCATCTGGACATGGTCCTGGGTCACTGGCTGTAGAGGGCCCCATTAGAGCAGGGGGGCTGGGCCAGATGACTTCTAGAAGTCCCTGCCTACCTCAACCACTCTGATTCTGTGATTTTGTGAGTTTTGGGGGTAAGCTGTTAGACTTGGCTGAATAACCTATGAGCTACTGTGCAAAAAAATTACATAATGACACTGTTACTGTCAACGCTGAACTTTTGAGGCTTCTCTGGTAATTGATTCAGTGTCTACTGAGAGAGGAACAGTGGTGCATCAGGAAGAAGGCACACACCTTTGCAGAACAGGTTCTGCTTGCCATTCACAGGTTAACTAATTTTAAACAGGGTTATTATGTTTAGGAAATATGTCCTAAAGAATAAGCAGTTCTTACCCGTACGTATTTGTACATAGGACTTAGACCACATTAGCTAACTTGGCAAGTAATGAACTCCCAAAGCGTGCCATCCTTCAGCTCAGCTTTATGGCCAAATATCACTCAATTTTCTCAGAAACTCAAGACTACAAGTTTAAATAAAAGTCTTATGTAAGAGTTGCAAAGTTCAGTCATCTGTCTGTGTTTCGATCAGCAGCGTTGTGCCATCAAGTGATGTGCAACTGCCTCTCAAAATCTGTACATCTGCAAATATTGTCAATATTTTTTTTTCAGTGTTTGAAAAGCTACCTTGATAGATTCTATTTTGAGAAGTTAGAACAAAAAAACGAAATACTGGTATGAGAAGTATAACATTATACATTACATGATTGGTAGTGTAGAAGTAAAGAAACCCCAGTTATATAGTCATCTTACTTTATTTTAAAAACCTGAACATTTGTATTCATGGAAAGGTGAGTTTGAAAATAAAGCACACAGAAATCCAGATAGTAGAAGAAATACAACACATGCAATGGCAATGCAGTATTTATTATGTGCTAAATTGCCCCATTACCATGACTTCTTCTGACCTTGAAATATCACACTGAAGACAAAAGACTAGTTCTGCCTCAATGCTTGTTGATTTTTGCATTATATGTGGAAAATGACAAGATATCTGGCCATTATAAGTGTATCTGTTGCTACTCCTTGTCAAGAACATACATTCAGCATAATCTTCAGATAAGTAATGTGTGAAAGAAAGGTCAACTAAACAATATTTGAGCAAGTATAGACTAGAGATTGATCTAACATTCCATTTCCTAGGATAAGAAAGATATCTGAGGATTAAAGGATTATAAATTAGGTGTGTAAATTATGTGTCACCTTTGCACGTAACAGAGGTTTTAACATCCAAAAGGAAAAGTCAGCACTACCTGGATTGTAGACCTTACATTTGCTTTGTTGTACCCATGACAGATCAAGTTAGTATGTATCGGAAAACCTGTTTGTTCCCCAGGAAAAAAAACAAACACTACAACTTTTTTTTTTTTTAAATGCCTCTACTATAATTATGTTTGAGCTCCATCCCATCCAATTTCTAATAAATACAGTATTAGCCACCTTAGTATTTCGAATTTAGCTATTTATTCTAGTGTGAATAAATTAGAGGACTAAGAACTAGGTCAACAATGTTAAGTATTTTGGTGCCCTGATAATAGAGAGATGAATGGAATAAAATTTTGGAAATATTTTACAACTAATCATTTATTTTATGACCATGGATGAGGGGTGTTCATGGTTGATAGTTTCTTTTTTTCTCTCCATGGCATAACAAGTCAAACTGAAGAAGAGTAGCAGGGTCTGAGGAGCATTTGGCTAATTTCCCCATATTACTAAACTCCAAAGGCAAAATTAACATCAAGAAGTTAGAGGTAGTGTATGGCAACAACTGGGATGGAGCCAAGGCAAATGTTCTAGACATATTGCCTGGATATATTCAGATTTCAAGGAAGTGGTGTCAACTTCACTGAGTATTTAGTCAGATGCTTATAATACGTTAACATTTTACTCAGACCAGAGCCGCATGTAGCAGACACAAAAAATACATAAAAATATATAATTATTTTTAATTAAAATATATAAAATTTTATCCTTTTTTTCCTGTTAAAACTATTAATAAAAACTTCTGTTTCATATCAGAATTATGGAATTCAAAAACAATTGCTCAAAATATTGCAGCATTAGTATTACAAATTAAAGCTTCAGTCCAACTCCCAATTCAATATTATAATTATGTGGATATGTATATTTATGTGTCTGTAGTGTGGGAGTGGGAGACAGTTTGTGTGTGCACATGCACATGACTGCATATAAAATAAAAAGTACATATAGTAAAGAATAGTTTTAAAAATGGTGACATTGTGCTACTGATTTGAAACTCTGAAATAAAGTCTTGCATATAAATATCTCTTCAATACCAGAGGAGTGCCAATGTTTTATTCTGAAGCAAAACCACACACACAGCAATGCCAGTAATAAGACATTTCATTTAAATAGGAATTATATTGCCTCTCTCTCCCAAGAGAACTATCTAATTTTGAATTATTTTTTTTTTCCTAGAGAAACTATTTTAAGTTAGTAGTAGGAACACAGTTTTCAAATGTTATTTTAGAAGAGATTTTCACAGTGAGAATGAAAGATATTCGAGACATTAATTAGCCTCAGATTAAGATATTGTCCTGGTTTGAGTGAGAAGAAAACTAATTCTGTTCAGTGATTTTACTTTTCAGCTCAGTTCTTCTAACTAACTGCACTGTCTGAAGTTAGCAGCCTGTTTTCACAGACACTGTCTGCTTCTGGCAGTGATAACACCCCATGTTTAGAGTGAGTACCAAGGACTGGTGTGCAGCCCAAGGCCACTGCTGGATCTTGTGTGCCACATTGGGGGGTGCAGAAAGTGAAAGGCTACACTTGCAGGGAGGAGCAGATAGGACAGGTGACCCTGAACTGACCAGTGAGGAATTCCATCCCATAGACATCATATTCAGTATAAAGCTGAGCAATCAGGAGGGTCTCTCTTCTCAGGGCTCCCTTTCTTTACCCTCTTGGACCACTTTGCCAGCTTTGCTTGGCTTGGCTTGGGTCCTCCTTCCTTGGAGCATCCAAGAAGGATTCTGTCCGTTCTGCCTTCGATACTGATTGGTATGTTCCTGAACCCGGTACCAGAATCCGGCTCCTGAACACAGCTCCCATCTTCTGCGGGGCCCGGTCTGGGGCTCTCCTGGTGCCTGCTCCACAGCATCAGTGGTGACGGTGATGGAATTGCCATCAGGGGGGTTGGGTTCGATACTGGTTTTTTACATATTTGTATATATTCCATTTATTATTATTATTAATTTCATTTTCATTCAAGCTGTTCTAACTTCCTCCTCTAATCGCTAAGTCTCTCTCCCTTATTCCCTTTCTCGTCCCCTTTGGGGAAGGAGGGGGGTTAACAGAGAGTGTCTGTTATAGGTCTAAGGGGCCACCCTGATCCTAAACCATGACAACAGGAAGCCCCAGAAACCTCCCTTTGAGACCCCAGAGCTGCAAGGTGCTTGCCACTGCCTCACCACATCCAGAGACCTGCTCCAGAGCAGAGGACAACCCCATTTACTCCAGGCTCCTGTGCTGCCACCTCTTAAACTGACTTCCCCAGGTCTGGAGACACACCATACTATTGCCATTGCTCCTTGCAGGGAGTCCATTTCTCACACAGTCCTACTTCTCCAGACCATGTTCAAGAGCCCAGGCCTGAGCAGCAACAAACCCTGCTAACACTTTCGGTAGTTGAGATCAGAGTTCAGAGATTATTCACATTTAACTCCCCACCCATTTCTTCATCTTCTGTTAGGTGAGGTGGAAAAGATCTGGATTTTCCTCCCTTCAAACCATTCCTGGAGAAGCTTTGGTGAGGCTAAAGATGGGTGGCCTAAGCAGTCTTACCTCTCCAGTTGGACAGAGTGGAGTTTATCTGACCATACATGAGTATCTCTAATGTGGATATCAACAGCTGACGCCAGGATCTGTGCTCCATTTATAGCTGATGAACATTTTATCTGAACTTCCAGGCTATACTTGCAACATACTAAAGCAACGTCTCAGGGAGACCAGATGAATCACTCTTTCTCAAGCATGATTTCTTCAGGCAGCTCTCTCAGATGTAGCTATCTGCACTGAAGGAATCTAAAATGGGCAACAGGAACTCTATCTGTAATGACTCTTTCCATACTTCAGTAAGCTTCCAACACATCATTAACTGCATTTGAAGCACAGTGCCATGTCCCAGTTTCCTGGAAAATGTTTAAATCACAGGCAGAAGCCCCTTCTCATACAAACTGCATGTGCAATACAGCCAGGACCTGGGATTACTGAATGCATGACTGCATTTGCTTGTCAAGACACGAGAGCAACAAATTCTTCCTAGGTGATAATGGGGTTTGGAAACTGGGCTTCATTTTTTAAGAAATAAAGTGACAATGGAGTTTTAAATGAACCTAATAAAAATAAATTAACGTAAGATCAGAATGCCACAGCAGCTTGCAGACTTCAGTTTTTATCCAATTTAACAAACGTTGCCAGACTTCTGACGATATTATTACGGTGGATGGTAGTGGTCAGCACAGACATTACACAGAGACGCATAAACTCAGTGATTGCAGGTGCCTTCATTTTGACCGTAAGAATGGCCAAACATCTTCTAATGTAAAGATAGTTGAAGCCATTGCCCAAGGAAATGGCCAGCCAGTACTGCAAAGCTGAAGCAGAAGCTAAGTTACTACCAAAACTCAGAGATTCTCTGAAAACTGATCACAAGTCTGGGATGCATCAGCTGTATCACAAGCAAATAGCTGCAGTAATCGAGAGAAAGCCAGCAAATGATGACCAATGTTGTCAAGTCCTGAAGAGAAAGCACAGGGAGAAAGTGTACTCTCTGGAAGAGTTGTTGTGGAAATGGCAAGCAAGGAAACTGCCAGATAGTTGTTTTTACTGCATTCAAAGAAACAGGTTTGGGGTAAAATATTGCATTTTTTTGTCAATAATCAGTACAATCCCAGAAAGCTGGTAACTGAGTTCTGTAATCAGTGTTCCTTGCAAACCCTGAGCATTGGCTAGCGTCTCCATCCAAGGGGCATTAATACATTGTTCAGGAGCTGGAGTAATTAAGGAGAAGATAGATTTCTGTGGCTTGCACTGCAAAAAGCAGAACTCTCAGTACCTTGATAATTCAGTGACCAGGACAACTTCTTATTTGGTGACTCACTGTTGAAAGTCTGTTCTGTATGCTACTTACCCTTCTGTTTAGTTTGGACACACTGTACTCAGGGATGCTACCAAAATCAATATTGTAGATAAGATGATAGACTTGGCTAGAATCATGGAGATGCTGCAGGGAAATGAAAAAGCAGTAATTTGAAAGTGCATGGCATAAAGAGTACCCTATTTATTTTCAAGCAATTAGCTACCCATAAGAAAAAAAAAAAATGTCCACAGCAAATGTCAGAGTACTGAGACACCTTCCTTCTTAATAGATTTGAAAACATTCCCCATGAAAAATGACGTAATGGACTAAGGAAAGGACAACTTAAATGCTTTGAGTGGTTTATGGTGCAGTCATAAAGCAACAGTAAAGGTAATAGGCAAGGAGGTACCCTACCCCTAGTATAACTATTGGGGATGCTGGAGAGTATCAGAAACCAGACCACTGAGGGCCATACACTATCCCTAAATAGCATCTCCATTACCACTGTCCACCCTATTTCCCTCTTGGGGAGAGGGAAAAGAAAACAGGGAGAAATAAAATGATTATGGGGTACAAGATTGAAGATAAGGGAGAGGAGTAGGAACTAGAGAATGAAAAACGGATAAACAGGGTGCCAGAGAGAGATCCGAACAGAGCAGCTGGCAGTGCCTTGGTGGGAGGCTGGGCAGCAGCAGGCCTAGCAATGACAACACCAGGACATTTTTTCCTGTGCTTTTCTTATGTTTAAAAATAGCCCTTGAACTGAGAAGAAACAACATGGGTTAAATTCTTGGGGACTGGGCCATGTCCTTTCCTACTTCAAAGCAGTGGCTCCACCTGACTCTCCCTCAGAAGGATTGGGATGGGATGACAATCCCACAGGAGACTCAAACAAGGCATCTGGGAGCCAAATTCGTGATTGTTCCTAGTGGGGAGAGCAGGGCCTTCAGTGATAGGCAAGGAGACACCATCTCCAGTGTCCAGACCCAGCTGGCATGGATCTCTCCTTCCTCTCCACCACTTCTCTCACATCTTGATCTCCCATCCTATAGGGTCTCACCCTGCTCCCTCAGTGCCTTAAAATGTCCTTTCCTAGAAGGCTGCAATGCCAGGTGGTGGGAATGCTCATGGCTAATTCAGGTGGCTTTGCAGAGAAAGTGATATTACTGGGGAATCAAACCACCTTAAACTAAACCAGCAAGCAGAGTGGAGAGACAAGGGCTGCCTGGGTTGTTATTGCCCATGATAATGCAGGTCAGTGACTGAGAATCTGCAGGAGCTGCAGAAAACACTCTTCAGTCGCAGACGAGACGCAAAAGGTCAGAGTGTTTGACTATGGCATCAGCAGAGGTTTGTTGTGAAGCACCTCTTTGTTTAAAGAGCTTAAAAGGGGGAAGTTTGGTGAAGTACAATAAATAAACTCTGACAATCCGGTTTGAACGAGTTTCTTATCTAAGGTTTCAGAAAAGTAGTGAGTTATACCTGTGCTTTGGGAAAGCAGCGAGTCTGGGGCTGAGGCAGCAGTAGCAGGTGTCCTGGGAGCTGCACCTGCCCCAGCAGCACCCGGGCTCCTCTCCAGTTGATTTGTCTTTCCATTCGAGCGCAGAAAGCACTAATAAAAATTGTGCTCCTTAATATAGGGAAGACTTGTCCTTTTATCGTGAACAACAACCTGCCTTCTCAGCTACGTATGTGAGCATGGGGTTTGCATCCTCATGAGAGGTATGAAAGTGTTGGTGTCTGTCCTTGACTGCCGCAACAGAACTTCTACTAGCAAGAGACAATTAGGCAGGAAAGCATGTGTAAATAATTAAATACAGCAAACAGGTACTTTCAGGAGATGGGAATACTAGCTCTGAAAGTGCTCTCTGCTCAAATGGGAAATGGCACAAGCTCAGTGGCCGAAAGCTGAAGCCACATAAACTCAAATGAGAAATAAAATTTAGATTGTGACCGGTGAGTTTGTTTAGCAGTGGACCAAACTGCCATGGGCATGCTGAAGTTTTCATCTCTTAGTGTCTTTGTAGCAGAAGCACATCAAGGCTTTGAAGAAAGCATATTTTAATCAAGTGCTAACTGAAGAATCCCCCCCTAAATTATTGGCAGAATTATTGGCCAGAATGAAAGCATTTGTGATGGACTAGGGACAGAGTTAGGCAACTGCTGGTTTTCCTGACTTTCAAATCATTGGCTTCCAAGTCACTCTGTGACTCTGCAGTTAGCTGGCTGTAATACAATTCACCAGCTTGCTCTTTTAATATCAATACAGAATCCAATAACCCCATGCAATACAATTTGTGTCTTAAATGTTCTAAAATTAAGTCCCAAGTTAACTTTTCTAATACTTAGGGGTCTTTAAAAGCTACACAGTCCTTAAATCATCTCTCAAATTGTCCCTCTATCTTCTGGTTATTTCAGGACCAGCAGAGGTTATACAGAAAAAGTCAGCAGTTTTGTTGGCCAGCATGTCAAGCAGGAAAACTGCAGTCCCAGAAAGGCTTTCCAGTGCTCAGTCTGTTACAGGGCACTTCAGTTCACCCTGAACCTGTCCTGGGACTCGGTTCTTGGCCAACAAGAGATGTCTTCTGCTGTCCGTGTCAGGATAACACTAGATCATTTGAAATAACCTAGTTTTAATTATAAATTAAATAATCCTGTTTGATTTTGACTTTCTACTTATATTTGGATTTTAGATCTATTTTCCTAAACACACACTGATCCTTACTGGTTGGTTCTACTAAAATATGTTGGTTTGTTACTAAATTAGCCTTAACTACAGCTGGTATTTCCTTTTTGGTAGCCAAGGTGATATACTACACACACATTAAATACATAGCTTAAAAATACAATCCTTGTGCTGAAGGAACAAGTAAAGTTTTAATTGGAATATGCTTATGCATTTACTGCAAAGTGATACCTTAGACAAAGAAAGCATTTTTCATAGAAAATAATCAAACTAATGGTTTCTGATCATGATGTTCTTCAGCATTTTAGAACTAATAGATGTCACCCTCTCACACCTCATTTTTATAAGCCAATTGGAAGAGGAAACCTGGCTTTTTTGCTTTTGTTTTCAAATCCCAGCTAGTTTCTCAAATTCTATTATATTATTGAAGTAGCTATTGAATTGAATGCATCTGCTAGTAAGAAAATATCCTTCCAGCAGAAGACACTACAGATTGACAAAAAGAAATCTAATGCTTTAGCAAATTCTGTTTCCAGAGCTCAGCTAGTGATTTCATAAGTAAATTCACTTTTACATAGCAAATTTAAGCAAATATATACTGGCTAAATAGTGTTCCCAATACAACCTAAGGGGTTTTCATAACATAAGATCAGGAGTTAATCAGGTCATGATGATTCTTTAAATGCATTTAGATTAAACCCATTAAGGTACATTTGTTTTTAATAAGGAAAATAACAATTTGAATTTGTTTTTTTTTTACTTAGACTTTTGACAGCTCACTGCCTGTTGCTATATTCAAAGACCCTGAGGATCTTGAGAACTTTTTTGCCTGCCTGTTGCCAACAATGATCCTATGCAAACTTCTCAACCTAAGTACGACTTTGTGACTCACTTCTGTGCTTGGATCATGTAAGGACAACCAAACAAATGCAAGTTGAGCAAGACAGGAACATCTCTTTGGCTCCAAAGCCCGTAAGAGTTCAATTCCATAGATTCAGGGAGTTATACATCTCTTTTTTCAGTCCTGTGCTGTTTTTTTGGACTACTTTTTCCCCTCCTTAACATGTTAATTCTTCTTTCATGGAGGGTTTTGGAGCACTTTTCTTCCTTCCCAAGCTATGAAACATCTAGTCTCACTCGTCACAAGCTTCAAAATTCATGTTTAAGGTATTTCCCTGAAAAATACCTTTTGTCTTTAAAACAAAACAACACCCTTTCAGCTTTCTAAATATATGCATGGTTTGATTTACCTTTACACTATAAAGGCATATTGCCTGGCAAAAATGTGTTGGGCCCAAAGATACACAGATAAGTGAATATATGTATGGTTATATTATTTTTTTTAAATACATACATATGTACATAGAGACACACATGATTTCTGCAAGACTGGCCAAAAATGAGCTCAATCCAGGAATGTATTAACTAAATTGCTATTAGAAAATTGGCATTTGGAGACTTTTCTTCAGATTCAGTATGAAGCAAGGAAAGATCCTTATTTTTGAAACAGCGTTTAGCTTACATGTATAATTTTTTCCATGAAGTTTCACGGGATTGATTATTGGCTTTACTGACATTTTCTAATACCATTGCTTCTCGTTACCTCCTCCTGCTGTGCTCCGTTATGAACCCAGCGCCTGAAAAAAGTTTGTATCTTTTTCTTTTCTCCTTTTCAAAGGTATAATTGATGATCTTCTCTGCATGAGGGTGACCACACATATATATATGTGTTTGTGAATGCTTTACATATGCAAAGGCATGTGTATATATATACATGCACGTATATGTATTGAATACTGTTTTCCATAACAAATACTCTACAACTGAAAATCAAAAATCAAAATAATAATTATGCACAATTTTAACATTTCTGATCTAAGGAATGATGGTAAGAACATGAGAAATCATTCCCATTGGGAAAATTAACAGCACTGAAATAAGCTCTTAGTGGCATGCCTGCGTGGCACCTGACTGCAGCAAGGAGTTCATTTTTTCCCAGGACCCCCAAGCTAAACAGGATTCCATGCTGGTGCAGATCCTGCCTGCTCTGGACCACATCAGTTGACAGGATCAGGGCCAGAAGGAGGAACTACTGTGCCGAAGTCAGTGAAGCAGTCAAGGCAACATCTTTGAAGTCCTATTAGGTAACATACTTCTCTTGGGTAAAAAAAAAGAAAAGCAACAAATGTGGTATCCAGTGTAATTTACATTACATTGTGTTGTCCTAATGTACTTCCATTGGTCTTTCCTAAAATTTCTAAAAGATGCATGCACTTCCAGTGGAGTTTTGCTCTGCTATTGCTGTTAATTCGTTTGCCTTATACTAAGTAGTTCAGATTTTATTAAATAAAGTCATACCGTGGTCATGGAGAACATTTGACCTGTTACTAGATTACTGTTAACAATCAAATAAATGAAAAAAGAACAGATGACACAGAAGACAGTTTCTACCTTTATTTGAACAGACCAGTTTGGAAACAGAGTCCTATTAGTATCAGCCCAATGTAATTCTGTACTTTGTTTTACAAGTAAAATGAAGTTTAGGAACTTCACTTTAAAAGATTATAGATGTGGAAGAGTGAAAGAAACAAGAAAAATGAATAATCACACCCAATTTAAGATGATTCATCTTCCAGAGGGGAAGAGGTCTGTCTCCTGGGAAAAGAATATGCAAAAGAAGTCAGTGAAAGCATTGGGCAATATTGAAGAACGAATAAAGCTACAATCAAATAGAGCATAAAATGAGAATAGGAGTAAAAATGTTTAAAGCCTGTAGGCAAAGGTTAATTGTCTAAAACCAAAGACAGGTGAATGGAAATGCTTGGGTCTAAATGAAGATATTATTATATGAGATTGTATGTGAACTAGGAGTAAGGAAAGAATACTAGTGTAACACTAAATTAAAAATTATATCAGAAAGTATATCTGTCTGTGCTGGTGGAGAAACAGTATGTGTGTTAATGAAAGACTTGGCAGTCAAATAATATGATTAAGACATCCACGTCAACAAGTCCTGGAGTATCACTGTGGATTGAAATTGTGGGTTATAGGTTAATGCTGGGGCATCAGTCCACATCAGTGGAGCACAGTGATGACCACAGCCTCAGAATCAGAAACAGAAACAGAACAATAATGGAAAATTTCAGTCATTGTTTATTCCCATGCCAATGGAAGAATATCATGAAAGGCATCATATGGATACAAAAGCTATAGACCTCATAAAGGACTGTGTTTTCTCAAGAACAGTGAAAAAAACCCTAATCTAGATTGATACTAGAAATGTATGTGAAAAAAAAAGCATCTTTTGAGTTTTGTAAAAGATACGGTTCAAGATATAACCATAGGAAAGATGCTCTGTAGTGCCTACACTCTCGAAGTTCAATGCTCTAGTAGGAGATAAATGTAAAAAGTCAATTATACAGCCACTTTATAAGGGTTATTAATAAAAACAAGGAAGCTTGTTAAAAGGAGCTTTTTTTATAGGCACCGTCTTTGAGTAAAAATAAATCACCTACAAGAAAGACTCAAATCCAACCCCTGGCCAATATAATACGATTATATGATTTTATGATTAAACATTGGCACAAAGAATCTACTCAGAGGTGAAATGTCACAGGGAAAAAGATAAGATAAAGACAACAATAGAGGAAAATATAAAGAAAGATTAAAAAGAAAAAAGAAAACAGAGAAAGAGCAAGAGCAAGAGCAAGAGCAAGATCAAGAGAAAGAGAAAGAGAAAAAAAAAGAAAAAGAAAGAAAAAAAAGAAAAAGAATAATAAGGAAAAAAGAGAAAGAAAAGGAAAAATATGAAAGGAAAGAGAGAAAAAGAAGAAAAGCTAAAAGGATTCAGCACAAAGTGGCTTAAGGAATTGCACATTGCACAACAATGTCTTTATTTACAGGGGTGAGTCTGAGGGGTTGTGTCAAACTGAACTGTCAGTAGAGAGGTTTTAGAGCAAATCAATAAAGTGAGTAGTAACACATTGCCAGGAGCAGGTAACAATCACTCAAGGGATCTAAGGGAATTCGAATATAAAATTGCTGAACTTTTCACAGTAGTGTGTAACCTATCGCTTACATTGGCCCAGGTTCCAGAGTAATGGAAGGTGGTAAATGTGGCCTCAATTTTTAAAATAATCTCCGGAGGGGAGCCAGGAAACCAGAGAATTGTAAATTCGACTTCCTGCTGGGGCAGACTGATGGAAGTTATAATAATGAGCAGAATTAGTAGACATGAATATATACAACTTACTGGAGATAGTGAACAGTGCTCATAAATAAAGAAATCATGCCTCACAAATGCTGTACAGTTCTTTGAAAGGATCATTGCACTTGCAGACAAGGGCAACTTTAGCAAAAAAAAAAAAAATTACATTTAGATTCCTAAACTTTTCTATAATATCCCTTCCGAAACCATCTTACAGAAACCTAACGTCAGGGGGTGATTGCTGTGCATTAATAACTGCCCAAAGGAGATGGAACAGAAGGCAGGAATAAATGGTTGCTATTCTTCCTGAAGCAGTTACTTGGGGAATCCCAGGGGAATCTGTCTGGGAGTAGTCACAAATCGCCTAGAAAAGCTGAAGAACAGTGAGAGGAGAAAGTTTGCTGCTGTTCTGGAAGTAGTCAAGACAATCAAAACCAAAGCAGACTGGAGAATTTAAAAAGTTTCCATCGTGCTGAGTAGGTGATAAAATGGAAAATAAAATTCATCTTTGATAAATATGAAGTAATACATTGTGGGGGTGCAGTTCTACGCACACTTAGGCAATGATCAGATCCAAATTTATCTGGTTTTCTTTTCAGGATGAAGCAGAACTTAGGCTAGTCCTCCAAAGACATCTGGTTGACAACCTTTCATTGTCAAAAAAGCCAACAATGTTAGGGATGGACTAAGCAAAACCAGCATTATCTAATAATGCTGTCACAGCTTCGAGAAAGAGTCGGCTTCTGTCTCAGCCTCTGCCTCGTAAAGGATACAGCAGAATGAGAGAAAGAAGAAGTAACAAAAATGAGCAGAGGCTACTGTGTAAAACAGAGTTTAATATAAGAAGACTGCTAACGCTGAAAAAAAGAAAGTTCAAACAGGACACACCCAAGTTGTATCAAAATCCATAATGATATGGAAAAGAGAGACTAATTCAGTTTTTCCCAGTACAAGAACTAGAATCATCCAGCAGAAGGCCTAAGCAGCACAGCTAAACGAAACCAAAATAAGTACTTTTCAACATAGCACACAGAAAACTAGGAAAGTGCCACAGGACGCTGCGGAGGATTAGCATCTAAATAGGTTCACAATAAAACCATGTGGCTACATGGAGTGAGATCTGTAGCTGTTAAACAGCAACTCTGCGTAGCGAGTACCTAATCTCTGATTTCTAGAAACTGGGAAAATGTAACAATGTAAGGATTATAACCGGCCTGTTTCTCATGGACTCCTCCTGCATCTGCTATAGACAGATGGGACAAATGGACCCTAGCTCTGACCCAGTGTGTCATCTTTAAATTCTCTGTGTTTTTGTTCATTTTAGCAATTAGCTATTTGGTGGTGCTGAGGCAAGAGGGAGATGGCCTGACTGTCATAATGGTGCTCAGGTGCACAGAACAGCTCAGGGGGAAAGAGCCAAGTTCTCTCATACTTCCAAATGGCACAAAGTAGCTGATAGCTCTCCAAGACCAAAGTCTATCATGTTGAAAGGTAGCAAGCCCTCAAGCCAGAGAGATGCACAGGCAGAAAGTTTGGGTAGAAAACAAAAGTGTGCTGTAGTTAGAAGGAGGGAACTTAACAACGCAAACCAGAGCTGTTACTGATGAAGCTGTGACAACATTAAAGGGTAAGTGCCAGGGTCATTCTCCAGACACTTTGGGATTTCCCTGCACCATATCTAACATGAAGATTATCACTTTCTCTTTCAAACATTGAAGCTTCACAGATTCAGAAATCCCTAAAACAGGAATAGGGAAAAGTATGATGAACTGGCTCGAGTACACATTAAAAATTTTGGTTTCTAAAATGGTCACAGTCATTGTTGGTAAAAACAAATCTCATTTTCAAAGAGCTCGTTTGAAGAATGCAAGTTGCTGCTTTGTTTCCCACAACAAATGCTGACTAGGACGGGAGCTGCTCTGTTGGCTGACAGCTCTCCAATTCCTGGGAACTACTGCTCTCTGGTGCCCATCTTCCAAACACAAACCAGTACAGTTACTCTTTCATCCTCCCTGCCCTGCTTTTGAAGCTGCTACTGAACAACCTCATCAAGGGAAGAATCAAGATGTAGTAACTCATGTTCAGATGCATATCCTTTCTAATTAAATGGTAGCAAATAACACACACTTGAATTGTAAAATAGGCCTATGTAATATGTAAATAAGGTTGAGTCAATTTGCAAATTGGGCTTTGTACAGCGTGGTGTCTTCTACATGTGTAACATGAACAGCGAAGAAAATTTGTGTTTTGGTAGTGGAAAGCAGCTTTATTTAAACATTTTCAACAGAATATGTCTGCATTCCTCATTTCAAAATTATTTTCATTTGGAAATTGAAGGAGGCATCTAGAAAAATGGGGTTAAATAACCTGAAAACAAAACAAAGCACTCCTTTTTGGAGCTGGATGGATGAATCATTGTTTTTCAAATAGAATGTTTGCTTTAAAAGGAGTATAAATCCTGTACTGGATCCCTACAGTCACAAGGGCCATTGATGCATTTTGCAAGTGGTGGCTTAATTTCTGTTTTGATTTTATACTACAGAAACTAAATAACTGAAATAATGAATGATTTGGTAATATATCTTCCACTATTTATTGCTTATTTTCATCACAGTTCTGCCATTTTTATTCCCTCTGCAAGCCAGTACATCTCCCTTGATGTCAGAGATTGGTAAACTAAATAAATATAAAGAAGAAACTGTCTGCAGCAAAATTTCCATTAGAAGTTCTCTCTTTTCCATTTTAAATAATTACATCCTATAAACCGCACAAAGGAAATAACAAAGTCAGCCAGTAAATCAGAGGCAGTAAGTAGAAAAAGGGACTGTTGATGGTGTCTTTAACTGCTGAAAATGGATATATGCAATACTTTACAAACTCATAGTTATTTCTGACTTTAGTGAAATGCCTGCTGCTCATTACAGAGATTTAAGAGGTTGATGCTATGAGGTGTAACAGTTATATTTAATGAAAGTTGCAGCACTCCTGCTTTCTGGGCTACTCCAATTATGTTTTACACAAACTGTAGCAGCATTAGGTTCACCTTTAACTGACCACCAAAACATCACATGTTGTTAGTCACAGTGATTTCAACATCCATTGCTTGTAATAACTGTATGGAATTTTTCTTAATACTTCTGCTTCCTACTTTATGTTAATAATGCTTATGTTTTAGATATCATATGCACTAATTTCAGGTACAGAAAAATTAAGATTAAATTCTTAGAGTCAAACAAAGCACCTAACCAGATACTTATGCCTGTACTATTAGAACAGTTCCATTGACCTTAAAGCACTTTGCTTATATGCTTAATATAAGACTGTGTTAATAGCTTTGCTGGACTTCCAAGTAAAATAGCTTAAAAGCATTATTTAGAGGAAAAATAACCTTAAAATGCAAACTTTCATCCTGTGAATAACATTTCTCCTCTTTAACCATATTTTACTTTTAGAAAGAAAAAAAAAAAAGCTAATAATGAAAAGCTTTTCTATAGGATAGAATACCTACATTACTCTCTTTTTTCCTACTGTTGAACATGTGGTCTGAGTTATCCCAAGCTACCACATCCCACTCCGAATTCAGTGGTTTTGCTGGGATAACTCTGATGGATATGTAAGGTAGAAGCATGCTGGAAGCTCATGTAATGAATCCCTTAGGAATAGCTGTGCAAGGCTCAAATGGTTTAGGTGCCCTTGGATAACCAAAGTGCTCCACTTAAAATAAGTCTTCACTTCATTACTCATTCAATTGAAGTTACTAAAATTCCACATTAAATTATACATCCAATGTGGACTGCTTAAGTAAAGTAGGCAAAGAAGGGGGAGGATCTGTCTTCTTCAGAGAGCTTTGGGATGTAAAGACATTTTTCAGAAAGAACTTGTCTATTTGCAGGAAACCTCTTCTTTAGAAGAACCTTGAAGCAAAGTTTTTACAAGTGCGATTTCCAAAGGGACAACTTTGAGGCAATTTCTAATCAGATTGCGTTTGAGTCAAAATCTGCTATCAATAAAACAAAGTTTGTCCATATTTTGTAAAACTGTAAATAGACATAGTTTATTTTTCATCGTATAAAAAAAAAAGTGTGTGTGTGTGTGTGTGTTTCTTACTTACCAAAGGCTTGTTCATGTGATAATACCATATAGAACAGAGCTGTGTTTATCACAAGACGATAAACAAGGAATTGGGGATGCATGTTGAGGGGTCATGAGCCTGATCTAAAACAAACTATGAGAAGTGTAGTCACTATCCACACCATTTTCTTCAAAATGGTGACACCTTTTCAGTTTGTCACTATAAAACCGTCAGAAATCTAAGCTTTTAGATTGCCACAGCAAAACTCATTCACTCAGAGCCTGTTCTAAAATGAATAAGCCTCATGGCCACATATTACTAAAAGAAGAAAAAGAGAGCAAAAAAAGAATCCGGAAGGGGCTCAAAAAAATTGCATTCTTGAAATGTCGATGAAATGGCAAAGATTAATTTTCCTTTTAAAAACCAGCAAATTAATGGTGACCAGATCAATTCTACCTACCATTCAAGCAAGGCAGGGAGTTAAGAGGAAGAGAGCAGCAAGAGGTGCTTGTGCTGGTAAAATCTATGCATACTTATAAAAATGAAAAAGCACACTTTTCATGTGTGTATTTACTGATTGTAAAATGTTAGCACAGATGTATCCTGTTTTACTTTTATTTTCTTTTAAATATAGTCACTCAATATAAATAGTACTTCTCCATACCATCCTTACACAGTCATTTTTATTGTCTCTTGGCATCATGTGTTCTGGGATATCTAACACCACAAAGGTTCTTATTATGCCATAATTTGTCACTTACAAATGTCGGCTACACTTTAGTGGCCAACAGCACAGGAATGATCTGTAGTTATGGGTTCCAGCTGGAATGCTTTGGGAGTCCAAGGCATTTATGTGTTGTGGTCGCAATAGAATTATTCTTCAGATCACCCCACAAAATTAGGAAGCTATGAGGTCATTTCCAATAAACAATTACCATATAATTCACTGGGAGGGGAGGGAGGGGAAGCTGTTGTTTCTTGCTAGTTGTGTATTCCTGAAATGAGAACAAGGTAAACGTTGGTAGAATAGGTAAAGGAACACAACTTGAGCACAACTTGCAACTAACACAACTTGCAACTAGCCCTGAAACACAAGAGATATGGAGAATAGTGCTCATTAGGAAGGAGAAATTAGGGTTAGATCAATGGGAACTGGTTTGAAAGGATTTGCAGACTTGTCATTATGGTTCACTGGTGTTGTCTATGTGTTGGTGCTGCCCTATTGATGAAGAAGCTATTGTACTAGACACATAACTTCCAAAAGTTGTTCCGGGCTCAGGGACTCATAGAAGTCCTTCCATTTGTATCTCCATGCTCAGATTTGTTGCTTGGTGGTTTAGAAATAGGAGAGGGACATTCATACCTTGACATGTTCTCGCCAGCCCCATATCTGGCCCCAAGATGTGGAGATGTGCTGTGACATGATGAGTGAGGTTTGGCTTATTTTGTATTCCCCTTTTCCTGCTTTCAATCTTTCCTTACATGCTCTGGGATTGCTGAAGCAATGAGAACAGCCGATCTGCAGATGAAAGAGGTATCTATTCCCATGGCATCTCAGAGGATCTGACCTGAGTACATGATATGGAAAAGGTAAGAAGCAAAAAGAGAAAAGAGATGGGGGGAGGGGGAGTTAAGGGCTAGGATAACCCCACGATATGCCTCAGGAGGTGAGAAGCGTTGCCTAATGCTGCCTTCCATGTCTCCTCTTATGCACTCATTTGAGTGACCCATTCACACATCTTTTGTCGCATCTGTGGACAGTTGTGTTAGTACCACAGCAGCACAGTGGCTGCTGTTCTTGCTCTGCCTACTTCTGACAGAGGGAAGGCAGCGCTGGTGCCTGTTCAGCAGATGGCTGCATGAGACACTGGGCAATACATTATCCACCAGAACAGCAGAACAGCACTATCAAAGGATCGGTCTTCGTATCTTTTCCCTCTGAGCTCTGTGGTACAGGTACTGCAAAAAAGCAGTTATGCCAAGGCTGAATGGTCTTGAAAATCCTTTTGCTGCTGATCAAATCCAACCCAAACTGGTAGCATAGAAGATTCCTACTGAACAACCCAACTGGCAATTGGATCATGGCTTTTTTCCGCTGCTGTCTATCAAATTCTGCTACTCCAAAAATGAGACAGTCTCTGCTTGGATTAAAATGGGCTGCTGTTTGCATCAAGCCAATGAACGTGACCACCAACATATTGAAAAAGTTTTGTATGTAAACCGCTCGGCTTTGAGGAGCAAGACCAGAAGTCTTTACATAGTCTAAGATGGTTCTGGATTTGGCTGAAGTTCAGAAGCTTGCTTTCTGTCTGTACAAATAAGCCCCTGGAAGTCCAATCAAGACATTCCTAAAACAGAGCTTCTTACACTTAAAAATTAATGCTCAATAGTAAGTCATTATGATTGTACATAATAAACCAGCTATAAGGGTTTGCAGCCCATTCTTAAACTTCCAAGAACTGTGCTGCGGGATATAATGCTTCTATAGAGATCTTTTGTTGTGCCACAAAATAGGTCTACAAATGTACAGCAGGGTGCCCCCTCTTCTACAATCCTTCTAACTCTCTGCCATATATTACAGTTGTGCTTCACGCAACAAGCACATGTCTTCCAATAACTGTATTTTCTAAAGATGTCTTTGTGCCTTCCAAAAAGATGGAGAGTAGAGATAGAAAACTGAGTTGAAATTTTCAGGTTTCAGAGGAGTAAAATCTCAGCTCTGCAATTGCTGCTTTTTTTTCCCTATAGTGATACTTGTACCCTTTTGCTCCTGTATGTATAGCTGCACTGTATTTTATGCTCGTGTTCTACTTTGAGTTAGAAAAAAATCTGAGATTTAGGAAGGAGTGGTTATTAGAAAATATTAATATAAAACCATTCACTCCTAAGTAGCAAGCTACTACAACATATTGAAATGAAAATAAATTTTTAAGTGTTTTTTTACATAAACAATTTTTCTGTTGGAAGCTCAGGGATCTGGGAGGGTCTCATATGCAAAGTTAATTTCTTTAAAAAGCAAAATAATTGGAAGTAAAATCACACATGGAGCAGGATTATTGACATACAACAAATCTATAATGAGCTATTTCTTAAAGCTGCTAAAACCAATGAGAGAATCTGTGAAAACTTTCCTTCAAATGACTAAATTTCTTTACTCAAATTATTTTAATGGATTTCTGTAGACTTTATGCATACTTTTTTGTGATAAAATAAAGCATAAGAATCATTTTGCTGGAGAGAATTGTTTAAAAAACCACTGTAATTTCCATTGAAACTGCAAAACATTTTTCAAAATAATTTTAAATTTATAAATATGGACTCTTGCATTGGTAATCTGGTTCAAAGGATTAAGTGAATTGTGACTAAGGCTACATTTTTATTCTGATTTTTTTGTGTAGACACGGTTAACCAAAACAGTGAACTTTTTTAATCAGTGACTTAAAATACCCTACAGATCAAGACTTTTTCTGCAAATTATAATAAAAAGAAAAAAAAAATAATTCAGGAACTTCCAGAACAATGCCAGAACAAAGTAAAGATTTAGAATCCATTCAAAGAGAATTAGTTTTTAATTTCTGAATACCAGAATTGCTGAATAAAAGAAGCTAATCTTGCAACATGTTTGTTAAGAAACCATTAACGTGCTTCCCTGTTTAAGACCAGCTGGCACATCACAGAAGACTTTTATGAACATTCTGACTTTAATTAATCCCTTGGGGTTTTCCATTGACCTCAGGATAGTTACACAAGGATGAGATTTGTCTTTTTGTTAGAAACAATTTTGTTTATGAATATGTCTTTAATTTGGGGAGGAGCTGGGAGCATTTTTCACTCTTTCCCATTAGAGCACTGTGAGTACAAAGCTGAGTTATTTGTTCCTTGTTCAGCTGCTGCTTAATTAGACTCAGTTTTAACCAGTCTTGTTATGGAGCTCACCTGTTGCTGGGCTTCTGTTATAAACCCATCTTCCATCAGAGGCTTGCATGGTTTTGTTTGCATTTACAACATGCTTTCTACATGTAGATGTGATACTGAGGGACATGGATTAGTGGTGGGCTTGGCAGTATTAGGTTAAAGGTTGGACTTGATGATCTTAAAGGTCTTTTCCAACCTGAACGATTCTATAATTCTATGATATTCTAGCTACAAGAAGTCAAACCTGTGGCTTTCAAGATTTGTGTTAACCCAAGGGAGGAGGGCATAGTCCTATGTCACTTCTTTTTTTGTTCAGCTGTGATCTGAATTCACATGAGCTGGTGACTCCACATGACATTGACCGGGAACAAACCAGCACAGATTAACATCACAGTAAACCCTCCCATTAAAACCACTCATCTTTGCCTTGGCCATAAATCTTCAGCTGTCAACCTAATCTTTGATCACATTCACAGCAAGTAGCTGGGATGTTACAACAAGATTTCTCAGTCGCTTGAGGAACAAGCAACAAGAGCTGTTGAACTTGTATAGTTACATGAATTCCTACCTCTATGTCAGGAAGCTGGTTAATCTAGCAATAAGGAAAGATGGGGAGAGGAAGGCACGTGGGAGAAGAGCCACACACATGCCAGCATTACACCTTTTCCTTCAGGGAAGAGTGAGTCAGAAATTTTTGCCTTCTACACATCCTTGCTTTGAAGTGGTTCATTTTGGCCTGATTTGCCTGTGAAGGAGATAGGGTAAACCAGCATTTGTGCTGGTACTGTCAGCCCTCCAGTGGGTAATGAATCTGGTATAGACAGCCACCACAGCACTGCCCAAAACATGTTCAAAACCATCAATGACGGGGATTACACAATGTATCTCACAGCTATTTACATGCAGGAATCTCATCAGCTGGATTCATCTTGCAGAAGCAAGTACAAATAGATGATATTTTATACGTATTATAAAGGCTGAGCCACAGGGATCTGTGCCAAGCTCTGCTCTCATAAACAGCAGCGTAAATCCAGAGCAACTCCTTCAACTCCAGTTGAGATTATATCAAAGCCAGGATTCATATTCTACGTTGCTTCCCACTGCCTACACGCAGCCTACTGCATTGCCTAAATTGAACCCTAGCTGCCTCATTTCTGGCACCTTAAAGGAACAGTGACCAAATATGTACAGATATATGTGTGTGTGTATATATATATATATGTATGTAGTGTGAATTGAAAGCAATGCTGGAAATAGTATCCTAACACCAAGAATTTACTAGTATGGGTTTTACATTTCAACAAGCGTGCATGTTCTTGTGCGTGCACCTATGCGCCATTCACACAGACAATAGATTTTAAAGATGCATGAGTGAGCCCTGAAGAAAAGGATGAGAAAGGGAACTTCAGCAGAACAACAGAGCGGGAGATGACAGGGTGATTCCAGGGTTATTCTTACAAATTTACAGCAGTGACAAGCAACTCTCAGAATAACTACACTGGGGAAAAAAACCCAAGTGCTATATACTGTGTTTTGGACCTTTGACATGACTTTTAAGACAGTTTTCCCATTTCCTAGTGTAGTTCTTTAATGAGGATATCCCATGGCTTGGATAGGCCAGTCACACAGCAAGACACTACAGAGAACCTATTTTTAGTTGAATTTCCTACAGATATCTGGCTGTGCTCATGATTACGGAGCCTAAAACTTTGTCTGTCTTTCTCCTTGCCCTCCTCATTGACTTTGGCCAGTTGCAGCCATATCAAAGAGACATGTAGAATTCTTTAATATATTAAATTCCTACAGGTTTCCTACTCTTTTGTGACCAGTTGGAAGAGAAAGACCTAAAATGGAGTTCTTTCTGTGAGCTCTGATCACTATTACTAGATATTAAAGGAAGCCACTCAGGAGAAGGGAAGTTTACATATTCCAGCCATAGGAAAAAACCTTCTATCACGGCTTGTACCATATGAGGTTCAGAATGTCATTAATCACTGAGGCACAAGTAACCAGAGCTCATCAAGTCTTCTGCTCAGGGTACTACTTCTTAAAACAATGAGAAATATGATGTGTCCACCAGAAAACCTGATAGAGCATAGAAGGATAAAATCTGAAAGTGGTTTTAAGTCATTACTCTAGTGTTCCAATAAATCTCTAGTCATTTTCTAATTGGCAGTGACCCTTTAATACCTGCTTTAGAAATCTATTTGTGTCTATGGTGTCATTAATTTGTATATGTGTCTTGAGTTCCCTTTCCTTACAAACACATATTTGGTGCATTGTAGCACCTTGCCTAGGAAGTGCTAGTGAGCTCAGAAAGATTTGTTGTGGTTGGCTTCTAATCTGGATCTTACCAAGAGCCTTACAGATAAAACCTTGACTTAAATATGACGTTTGTAGCCCGCATCCACCTTTGCAGATATAACTCACATCTCTGGATGGGCTGACCCCTGGGAATTCTTGTTATTCTCTGTGGAAGCTCCCTGTGCCCATTGCACCCTTCACCACTGCCTGACATCCACTTAGGATGAAATGATCAGGCTACTTCTCAAGATTCCAATGAAACTCTTGAAAATAGATATCCCAGATCTTGAGCTTGCAACTGTCTGGGCAGTGGCTGGGAAATACGAAATCCAACTTTGTGACTCCTTGTGGCTGTTAACTATAAAGTTTAAAGCTGACATATTAGGCATTGAAGACGAAAAAATCATATGCATCTAATTTAGTATTCAATTAAATAAATTGGAGTTCCTGTAGATCATCTTCAGATTTTTTTTTAAACCAAAATAAACAAAAAAAATCCCAACCAAAACCCTTTAGTTTTTCAAATGCCAAAATGTCTCTTGGAGAATTTGTATCCAAGCGTCACAAATGTCAAGTATGACACTGCAAAGTACAGAAAAGCACAAATTCATCCACTGGATCCTCAGTGAGGGTGTCCTGTGCTCATACTCAGAAAGGAAACATTCAATTAATTTCCAGGAAGTCAAACTTTCTAAACTATAAATCTATAGATACAAGCTTAAAGTTTCCAGCCAATTCTGATACGCTTTCTTGGCTGCTCAGAGACCTTTTCGTTTGTTAGGCTGCTCCTCCAGAGCCCTCAGCACATCCCATCCCTAATCACTGCAATGGAAGAGATGTACATTTTCTGTAAGGCATTTTTTTGTGGTGCGTTCGTGCTGCTCTACAGATGTGCTTTCTGCCCACGCTGAAATCCTGTGGAGAAAGGGGGACAGGATGGTCCCTTTGAAAACAAAAAAAAACCAAGCAAGCAAATAAAATGTCTACTGACGCCTTGTCGTGCCAGCGCTGCATGTGTTTGCTCTCCTGGGCAGCCTGCTGGTAGCACCACCTCCGAGTTAGCTACATCGGTTATGCAGTGAGCTGAACTGATTGCTTTCTTACCACCTTTCCCAGCAGTGGCAAGGAGCCAAAGCCTGTGCCTTACCTGTTGGACTTTGCACCCACTGCAGATGCCAAGAACATTGCTTCCCAGAAGACACCATGTAGGAGCTCACGCCGTGTCCTCATCTGGCTGTTGGGCTCCACGGGCTGCTGGACCCCGCAGAGCGCGGTGACCTTTCCCGCTCCCAACCTCTCCCCACTGACTGCTGCACATCTTGAACCTGCTATGGTGCCAGAATGGGCAGAGTGTAGGCTCCCCAGTCGTGCTGAGCACTGCCCTTTGAATAGGGAGCAGCGGCACAGATTCTTCTGTCTGGGGATGGCTTGGCCACCGACTGCCGGCTTGCGGTGTTACTCATTATCCCAGCTGCACGCATGGCTGGAGTTACGATGATTTCTACCAGCTTGAGGATAAAACCCTAAATGTATAATTTCCTGCCCTTAAGGCCTTGGCTTTCAAGGATATTTCAAATGTGTGCCTCTCATTTAAATGAAAAAAAGAGGAATAAGTGCCTAAATCTCACTCAGGTACTCAGGTTTTATACTCATCGCTTTCCAAACTATCCCTCTTAAGCTGGGAAATATAACAAAAAACAGGCTTTGTTCAATTGCACGTACATAAGCCAACTAAAACTGGAACTGAAGAACAGCAGTAAGAGAAGAATTGGGGTCTGGAAGGCAAAGGTCTAATTAGCTGCGGAAGATCTGATAACAAATACAAAGCAGAACAGTTCTTAGATGATCTGCATTGACAGGGAAGACTCCTGTTGTTTCTTAACCAAGCAGTAGGGTAATAAACCTCTTGCTGTGCTGGTTCGTTAGGACTGGAATGCATTGTGACTAAGGAAAAGAAAAGCAGCTCTGCCACTTTTAACTGATGAAGGTTTCTTTAATGATACAAGCTGGCCTGACTTTCAAAAGTTTGATAGATTTTTGCAGGGTTGAGTGGAGGTTGCTTCATAATTGTAATGATATTGCAAAGTAAATGCAGGCAAAGTCATATGAAACCAGCCAAACGTGGTACTCTGAGTCACTGTGGAGTTATACTTACAGACTACGTCTAATGAATATTGAAATTGTCTGAGTTGGAGATAAATGGGAGTTAAAAAATGGTTCTTTGGAGCTCCTCAGGTTCATGTTTTAACACTTGTTTTTCACCTTGTGTCTGCCATGCCAGGTTTCTCCAATGCAGAGCTTGTTTGAATTCAGAGCCCTTAGAAATGGTTTTCATTTTAGTAATAGAGTTCATTTGGGTTTCGTCCGGTTTCTGCTGTGCTGAAACACAGCTACATGAAACCACCAGTTTTTTAGTAGATGAACCTAACGAAAACTATCAACATTTACAACATTTACAACAGTTAACATTTATAGCAAACAGATCAGAAACTTCAGTAAACATTTAGGATCCTGCTCATGATTATCTTGACAGTGAGTTTTATGAGCTAAAGCAGGCCAAGAGCAAGCCCTGAAGAAGCTCTTGTCATCAAACTGTAAGCCTTAAACAACAGTGAAAAATGTACTTGTCCCCTAAGACCCCTCAGAGTTTTTCCCTTATTTTGTCCAGTTCAGGACAAACTGTACAACTGTACTTAACTCTTTCTGAAGAAATAAAAAACAGAGGGAGGAATTACTCCATCTATGCTTTGACATCGCACTCAAATGCGGGATCACTGGGCGCAGTAATCTGCTTTGCTTAACCAGGAAGAGGTTTCTAAAGACTGACATTCTGTTTTCTGCAGCGGGTGTCACCAGCCCTGGAGCCGCCCCATCGACACCTGTACCATATCCTGTGCTGCCAGCAGGAGTAGCCAGTGACAACCTTTATTTTTGTGCAAGCTCTACAGAGCTCGGAGGAGATGCAATGCAAACACTACCCCAGTTCGATCCACTTGCGCCAGAAGAAGAGGCAGAGAGCATCTTCAGTAGGAGAGGAGGGTGTCCCTGTGGTGGGACAGAGGACAGATTGCAAACAGCTCATTGACACAGCATGTAGAGAGGTCCTGGCTGCCAAACTACCTGTCCTTAGATATCCTAGCTGATTTCTAATGAAATGGCCACTTGTGGAAGGAAAGAACCTTGATGCTGGAGTGCACTCAAGCCAGGAGGGTTGAGGCGTCCTGACTGAAAGCCAGTGGGAATGGCGTTTAAGCAGGAGGGTCAGATGGACTTGCACGAGGCAGACAGTCCCCCTGGAGCAGGCAGCGTTTCTGCAGCCCCGTGTTCCCTCACCAGGCACCCTGCCATCCCCACAGGGAGAGAAGCCTTCCTTCACCTTCCAAACCTTGCTGCGGGAGGAGGGCACGTTTGAAGCATTTGTTTAGAGAACAAAAGGTTCCTTATACCTTGACAACAGGGCTGTCTTCAAAGCCCTCGTTCAAACAGAGCTGTGTTTATTGAATTCCCCTCTGCTGAATGTATACATGCCTGAGATTTTAATTCTTTCATAGCTGTGAAACACTTGGTCTCATTTCTTTCTGAAGCATCAGAGTGAGATTTATTAGATACTTGTGTGAATTTTGGTCTGTTTAGATCAAGACTGGGCAAAAATCAAGTATGTGGGACTTCAGATGTTCCCCAGGCAGAGAGACTCAGGAGGAGGGCAACCTCTTCTCCCCAGTGGCCTGTTTTGTGACAAAGTGTGTCATAAAATCTCAGACACAGAATAAAAAAGCCCACATATTGCTTTTGATAACTACTCACCCTCAGGCTTTCTGAACAGATGGGAGCACTAAACACCAAAATTCTTCAGCTTACAAACTGGCAAAAGGCCCGGCAGTGCTGCTAACAGAAGGAGTTGTACGAGCTCTTCATTATTTACAAATTGAAATTCTTCTGGAAAGAATTACTGTAATATGTAGGACATGATCCCAGGGTTTTGGCAAAACGTATTAGTAACATGAGCTATTGATCCTAGGAATTAAATTAGATCTCGGAAGGTTAAAGTGTGATGTTGTCTAATGTATCAGGAACTTCACCTCTAATGGAAAGTTGTTTACACCTGTTGTGAGTGCTTTAGTTAATACATGAATGTTGGTCTTTCCGTGAGGGAATAGTCCAGCCATTCCTCTCAAACACTGCCGGTGAAAAGCAGGTGAAAAGTTCTGGGCTAGAAGTGTGATTACAAAATCACTTCCACAGGACTGAAACGTTACCTCTACTTTAGCTCCTATTTTTTTTTGTCAAATGTAACCGTTTGGTCCCAAATAGCTCATTGCGGAAACCTCATGCAAATAATTCAAAACTTAGAAAGTTGTTTATTAAAAAGAATATTTTAAGATGTGGGGGGTTTTGCTTCTAGGTACTATCAAAACAGTTTACTTTTAAGGATGTGATTTTTCATCCTTAAAATGATTACTGATTATGATAATGCATCCTGAAAAATGATTACTGCTTTTATTTAGTGCCATAATCGAAACACTGGAAATAAAATGATGGGAACGGGGGGCTCACCTATATGGAGTTGTTTCTGTAATTTCAGAAAAATAAGAAGCTCTGGGTTCTGTGGGAGTTGGGAACTGCCGACTCAGGCAGCAGTGAGGCAGCGAGGAGCTCTGCTGGGAAGGGAGCAGGAAGCATCGCGCAGACATTTCCTGCTTCCCAAGGCGTTTCTGCCAACATGCTTCATCTTTCATTTGGGAAGGGAGGATGCCATCTGGAGTATGCCCACAGTTTATATTGCAGGTGTCAGCTCTGACACTTTGGGGTGGAGGGAGACACCCAGGCGCAAATTCAATGAGCAGTAGTTCTCTGCTTGCCAGATAACATCCCTTCCCATGGGGTACCCATCAATCAGAAGGGACTGCACCTCTCTCTGAGATACCTTCCTCATTAAACTTTCACTGCTGCTCCTATTGTTTCCTTTAAATGCTCTGGTGTTGACATGTTGTTTTGTTGAAAAATTCCTGTCCGGCTCTGCTCAGTATCCCTCCCTTCAGTAAGCTGTCAGCGCTCTTTGATTTGCCAGGCTTATGGCAGTCACATAACAAGGAAATTTGCAATATGAATCAGCAATATAAGTGTCTCCCAGAGGATGCGAGTGATGGAAATCCCAGTTATTGGTTATTATTGGACCAGTGGGAACTTAGGGCTGGGAAAGAGATCATTTTACTAGTCTCAGTGTAGTAGAGAGAACCCCTTCTTTGTTCCCCTGAAGCCACTAATTGTGATGGCAGTTACATTCAGTCCCATTTGGGGATCATCCACATGGAGAATGGCAGACTGCTAGAAGCATTTCATCCCGCAGGCTCACGGTTTCGGTGGTTTCAGGTCAGAGCAAGATCTCCAGAAGGCGGTCAGAATATGATTATTTCTGCAGTGCATGTCAAGAATATCCAAAGCAGCTACTGCAAGAAGCAGTACACTAATTTTTTTTACAAGAGCTGTGCTAGCTTCAGCAGAAGCCTGTTGTTGTTGTTGTTGTTGTGCCCTGTTTAGAAAGATAATAGTGGCAAGAAAGGTCAGGCACTGTATCTTTGGATTGCAGCAAAGGCAGAGTATTTGTTCAGCTAAAGGTGGGCAGGCTTTCCCCCTGCTGAGGAGTTTAGTAGATCTCTTACTGTTTTATTCTCCAGTCTTTGCAACGGAAGACTACATTGTGCTTTTCTTTTTTTTTCTTTTTTTTTTTTTTTTCCCAGGAAATCTTGGATTCCTGCTTCTGCCAGCTTGTCTGTGTGGGGCATCAATAAAAAGAATCTGAGTCAGGCCTCCTTCCATGCACTTGCACTTGTGCTCCTGTCGTATCTTTTAGAAAAAGCACAGTTGGATTTTGACCAGTGCTCTATCCAGAAAAACTCTGAAGGACAAAAGCAGTTCTTTGTTTAGCACAAGTATCTATGGTTTATCTACAGCTATCTGCCCACAAGTCCTGCAGCAACTGGGTTGTATTACTCTCTCCTCCCCCGTCCTTCTGCTGAATTCTTCATTAGTTTAATTCTTTAAATAAATATTGTTCTTTCCCATCACTGTGAATGGAATTGTCAGTCATCTGCCAAGTGGCTTAGCAACTTGAGCCCACATCCCAAGACCTACAAAAGCTAGAGGCACTGAGCCAGTCTGCCCTTACGCCTGCTGCAAGCAGGCAGGTGAGAAACGATGCAGAGAGATCTTTATTAAGGGAAAGGGAACATGGTTATCAGTCTGGGAAAACACACCACCAATTGCATCTGCAAATAGAGTTGAGTGTCTGTTCTTCTTCGGCAGTAACAGCTGGTGTTCTCCCAGCTCCTATCCTAGCTGCCACTGAAAAGTGCACCCAAGTCCTCACAAAGGAGGAGCAAGAGGATGCAGAGCCCTGGAGCAGCCATCACAGATTCAAAAGGTGCTGCTTGCCCCAATATACAAGGGGGTCATCTGTCCTCTCAGGACACAAGGTCATGGACAGCGATAACGACTTCACATGGTGTTAGCTAAACTTTGAGTAAATAGCTCATGCAAATAAACCCCCACTGAAGCACCTCTCTAGGGGAAAAAAAAAAAAAGAGTTTTAAGATGGTAAGATGGTGATTGGACTTGCTGGAGCAACGTGAATTTGATTAGAAGAGGATTTGTGTGTTTTGGGAGGTGTTTTCCTGCTGTCGGGGAGCAGATAACAAAGTGTTTCACGTTCTCCAGAAGGACATAACCATGGACTGCTTGGATCCCATAGCAAAGGCAAAGCAGCAGCTGAGCTGCCACAGAGTAGGGCAGGAGTATGGATATGCCTACATACATGAGCGCATTCGTGCACACATCAGGCAGGAGACTGCCAGAGCTTCCTGTGAATGATTTCAGTGCAATGTTTTGATTTCTACAGTGAGACACATTCCAGCCACTTAATGAGAATCTGGGGATTTTTATTGAGCTCACATTTAGGGAATTGAGCAGGCTGTTTTCCTGTGGGAACATCAGTCCTGTACCTTGCACAGAAACGGCATGAAGTCACCCTTAATTCCTTTAATTTACTTTTTTAAATTCAGGACCTTGCAGAATACAGGGAAGTGAAACAAGGTGATATATAACTAACAGAAAAATGTGAAATTCTTTTCAAAGGCTTGACATTGAAATGCATGCCTGAAACTCACTGTTGCATGAGCTAATATCAGGCAAGTGAAAACAACTGGCTATGAATAGAGGCAAATTTCTGTTTAAAATATGAAATCCCCTCTTCAATCACGAACAGCTCTGTAAGATTATTTGTCAGGCTGTCATGATGCTGCACTATCATGAATTGATTTCAGGCCGAGGACCAGGGAAATTCTATCTGACTTGGCCAGATGCCAGCAGTGTTCAAAAATTTATGATTTCCAGGAAAAATATATCATTTCCAGGATGAGGACATGGTCTCTATCACCTGCAGAACCATCACTCGTAGATCAGTGAATCCTAATTGTTTTGTATGGAAGACTCACTAGAGAAAATGGATAGCAGTATATGCCTTTCCCTCCACCCCCAAAATCCTACTTCTTTTCCGCCTGTCACTTGTCCTTAGTGCTGCTGCTACCACCACTCCCCTCTTCTTCTCTGGCCACCCAACATAAGATTTCCACAGTGTCCTTCTCTCCTTTTGTCATTGCCTCTCAGAGGAGACCCAGGCAAGTGCTCTGTCAATGGTTTTCAGCTGGGATCTGCCCGTCTGTTTTTCAAGGGATGACTCAACAGCATCACATTTTCTCCCTCTACCTGAAGATGCTGTAAAATGCTGATGGGATTTTCAGTAAATAGTTGCATCTCTTGAGATGTATGTTTTTCCCATGTTAGAAAATATGCATTTTCCTAGCCACCGAGGACTGCAAATAAATGTTCTCAGGTCTGAATGTATCATTAGCCTACCGTGATGGTATTGCATTTACATTTGAAAGTTCCTGACAAAACAAAGATCAGTTAAAAAAAGGATAATGTGAAGAAGCAGTTTGAAAAAAAAATCTTCAGTTGATTAAAAAAAATATCTGAACCAGAACAACTTTTCTAATGACAATAGAGGAGATGTTTGAAGTTTGGAATAGAATTAATTGATCATATTGTTTAACTAATACATTTTATGAGCTTGTATAACAGCACAGATGAATAGCTTGTTTTCAGTAGCTTCATATCAAATCATATCATAATGCAGATGACACCAACCTGGGAGGGAGTGTCGATCTGCCAGAGGATAGGAAGACACTGCAGAGGGACCTGGCCAGGCTGGGTCGATGGGCTGAGGCCAACGGTATGAAGTTCAACAGGATCAAGTGCAGGGTCCTGCACTTTGGCCACAATAACCAGTGGAGGGAGACCTGGGAGTGCTGGTTGACAACCGGTTGAACGTGAGCCAGCAGTGTGCTCAGGTGGCCCGGAAGGCCAATGGCATCCTGGCTT
>WTSP01004886.1:0-15739 GCA_025331215.1 Actenoides lindsayi | reverse complement strand
GGGGTTGTTTAGCCTGGCAAAGAGCAGGCTCAGGGGGGCCCTTGTCACTCTCTACAACTACCTGAAGGGAGGGTGTAGTCAGGCGGGGGTCGGGCTCTTCTCCCAGGCAACTAGTGACAGGAGGAGAGGGCACGGCCTGAAGCTGCACCAGAGGAGATCTCAGCTGGATATCAGGAAGCACTTCCTGACAGAGAGGGTGATCAGACATTGGAATGGACTGCCCAGGGAGGTGGTGGAGTCACCATCCCCGGATGTGTTTAAAGGCTAGATGTGGCACTTAGTGCCATGGTCTAACTGATGTGGTGGTGTGGGGTCATAGGCTGGACTTGATCTCAAAGGTCTTTTCCAGCCTCAGTAATTCTGTGATTCTGTGATAAGAATCAGGTTTTTTTAACCCTCTATAACCATATGATGTTTATAAAATACCTCTTAAAGTTCTCTTTTAGATGCTTTTATTATCAATTCTGCTCACCTTGCACTTGCGCACTTTAGTAAGAAGCTGGTCTTTTCTGAAGAAACATCTTGACTGTAGCTGATCTGAAGCCCACTGATGATTGCAAGAAAAGGGTTATTGTATGAACCTTTGGACAACAGGCAGCCCCACAAAACCTAGTGTAACAAAGCTGAGTTAGAACAAGGTATGCTGTTAAAATAACGATCTCATATTTGCTGGAGAAACTGGCTCTGTCAATTGAATTTGTAGCGGCACCCAGTGGCTAAAATATAGACTGCAGATTTTACTATCCCAAATATTTCCCAACTCCGATGTACTCATGTCCACCAGGTAAAAAGCTTCCAGTTAAGCTCAGGGAGATCCTAGCAAAAGGAAATTGTTTCCAGCCTCCCTCCTGAGTACTGAAAGAGTTACACAATGAGGTGTCTAACTATGCTTGGAACATGCCCTTTTTCACTGAAACAGCTAAATATACATATTCTCCTAATATTATTTTCCTGTGCCACTGCTGCAGTTGCTGTGGGAGAGTTATAGAATGATTTGTGGGAGAGGATGTGTTCCATGTAATTGCAAATAGGAAGCAAAGTATCTGCAGAGAGCTCCTGGCTATATGTAGTCTGTGCTATAGCACTCTATAATATTCCCTGCTTTTGGCATATATTTCTGTTTACACATGTGCATGTTATATATACCTTTATGTATGTGTTACATATAATTATGTATGTGTGCACACATATTTTGTAGGAAAACAACTAAGTGGACCCAGAATATCAATACCAAGAATCCACTATCTGCTACTCCATGTTGGTCACAATTTAAAAGCTGAAATGAAGTTGTGCAGTATCAACACTTCATAAATTGGTATTCCTTCAGAAATACTGGTCTCCTGAATTAATCCATCCCATGTAGGTATAAGGGCACCTGATGCTCACGTTCCACTGCAAGTTTCATCTCCTGGTCCATGTAACGGGGGCAGCAGAGCTGCAATGGCAAAGGCTCTGATCTATGCTAGCTGGAGATGTGATAAGCATTCCCTAAGTGTCTTCAGGAAGGCTTCTGCTGCTGCATCTTCCCTGCTCCTGACAAAATTCTCATGGGACTTCCCTGAGACATGGATTTCTTACTGCATGGCCTCAGGCTTTTGGCCTGAGCCTTGGGACCCTTAGGGCTGAACCATGGAGGTGTGAACTAGGGTGCTTGTCCATAGAGGGGCACTTATTCTGACAGTAGCAGCTGGTAACTTCTTGATGTACTAAATAGAAAATGTATTCCTAAATATTCAGTCAAAGCTCTTGGTGCACCACATAAAAGTACACCAGAGTTTTTGAGGCAGTGTAACATCAGCACTAATGTGAAAACCACCAACACACCCTTCACACAACATCGTAAACAGAGGTGAAGTGCAGGCAGCTACAAACATGTGGCCACTCATGGTAGTTCAGAGAGATAACCTGGTGTGTGGAAAGCTGGGAAGGAGCTGTAGAGCGTGCCATGAGTGGTTTAACACCGGGAAAAGCTGGCTGATGCCAAGAGGTTGTGAGAGTGAGCACTGGCTGAGGGCTCGCTGCAGCCAAGACCTGCCTGCCGGCTTACTACACATCACCACTGCCCTCACAAAGCCAGCTGTGAAGCTTGAGGGAAAGCTGCCAAGCATACTCACCATAACGAGCTTTAAAACCACGCACCAGCAAGCGCCACATTTTCCTGTCCCTTGTGCACCAAAGTAAACCCCTGGCGGGACTGCTTCCAAACTGGTTTCCATTCTAATTTCTTCTCCTAGTTGCAAGTCTCCCTCCTAACATATAAGACTTCAAGCAGCAGAGAGGAACACACCTACTGCTTGACTAGTTACAGATGTGATCCTCACTTTGGTGAGTTGTTCTTCACTGTCCAAGAGAATATCCTGCCAGCTTTCGTACACTGACTTCTAAGTGGAGGTGTTTGTGTTAGGGAGACTCAAACAGCTGGAGACATCCCCATCTCTAGCCCCACCCCTCTAGGTAGGTTTCCTCTACCTGTAACAGAAGCAAAGGCACCTTGGCAGCCCATCTTCATGGGTACCTTCACAGGCTGGACCATGAGCTTGATGCAGTGGGGCTTTCTGCATTTTCACTCTCCAGCAGATGGGCAGACACCTCAGACAGCAGGATGTGACAAGGAAACCTTTAGTGAGAGTTTCCTAAATAGCCAGAGGACACCTGATTCGGCTTATTCATTCAGGCTCTGCCTGTGTGGATAATGAAGCACAGAAAGAGCTCATCTTGGGAGGGAGATGACTCTTCACCACTGATAACTCTTACAAATAGGAGACACAATCTCTTGAGAGCTATTTGCTTGTAGCTCTTCCTCCATTATGAGAGAGAGGATGGACTAGATGCCTTCTTAAGGTACTGCTCAGCCCTATTTTCTATGATTTCTAGTTGTGGCTGAAATTTTCAGTCTCTAGAGATCTTTGGCTGACACAAAGGCACTTTCTACACTGATTACAATCCTAACAATGACAAAAAAAGAGAACAAAAAACCTCCAGTACCCCAAGAACAGTGATACATCTTTGTAGCAAATGTAAAATCTTATTCTCTATTAAGTCCATTAAACGCACAAAAATATTTGCTGACTAGTTGTGGTCAATTTAAAAAGTACTGATTAATACATGACAAAGTTTGTGTTGCATTTTCAATTGTACTTAAAAGAGGATACACATCCTTTTTTTCATGCCTCAGTAACTGCTGTCTTTCAGATCTGAGATCTACCTTTCATAAATATGCATTCGTGGGGTATTTTCTCATCAGGTTTCCCAGGCAATACTTTTAAAATGTTCTGCCTGCAAAATCTTGACTTTGTTTTGCCTCACTCAAGCTCAGTGGCCACTGCAGCTGTCACACTGAGGGACCTTCCCTTTTCTTACTGTGGTCATATAGAGGTCACCATCCCTAGGTGAACTTGTCAGAGCTTTTTCCTAATCACTGTAAAATGCAGGATGTTTGAACAGGATGAGAGTGTGAGAACCCCTTTCCTCACTCCTTCCAGCAACCAAAAAAACAGTCTGAAGGGAGAGAAGGAATCATAAGCACAGGGAACTGATAGAGAATGAGAGATAGAAGCAAATGCCATCCTGTTATACCAACTATTACTAGCCTGAGTTTGGAATGAAGATACAAAACATGAATGCATAACACATCTTCCCCAATAAACGGTGTCATCCCTATACATACACACTTCTTTCCTTCTTCCATTTATTCATTATTCATGTCTGCTTAGGCCCAATTATTTTCAACAAGACAGAGTCAGAAGATCAATTGCAAATGTGGTGGGATGCTGCGGAACCACCCAGGCAAGACCAACTCTGCCTGTCATTCCTACATTCTTAAATACTGCCCAGTGATTGACCCTTTGAGAATTTGCTTTCCTGACATTTCCTCATGTTGAATCTGAACTTTATTCACTGTAGTTTTCCTGTCATGCAATCAACCACAGACAAGGGGAACAAACGGTTTCCTTTCCTGTTGCGTAGCTGAAGATCATCACAACCCGTCTCTGTTTACCCTTTTCTCTTTTCCTCTGGAGAAAAATAAATTCAAAACAATTCTAATTAATCCAGTCTTGCCTTCAAAGGCCCATTCTGGTTTTTGCTGCTTTTGACTTGTTCTCCTCCTCCTTGAAGGGCAATGCCCAAAAGCAGAAGCAACACATCAGCTGCAGCCTTGCCACTGCTGAGCAGAGCAGAAGGATTGCTTCATTCTCCTGCAGACAATATTTCTGCTTATGCAGAAGTTTCAGCTCCAAGTGATTTTGTGCAAAAGCACGATGCTGTTGAGTCGTATACCAGCTGGTGATAGGATATCTCATGGATTCTTTTCCATTTTTATGGCGTAGGTTACCTCATTTCTCCCATTCTTGTGCCTGAGACCCTGGATGTTTCAGTTACACGTGGAACCTTCCACTTTCAAGAAACTTGCATCATCTTTCTAGGCCTGGTTTTTACAGCCAAACAAATTATGTGGGATTTTCTTTTCCTTTATTGAATTTCATTCTCTTTTCCCTCCAGGCTACTTCTCCAATTTGTAAAGATTATTTTAAGTTATAATCCTGTCCTCCAAAATGTTTCAAGTCCCTCCCAGCTTGGTGGCTGCCAACACTCATTGCAAACAGTAACTCCAGGATACTTCTGAACACAGCTGTTACATATTGAATTTTTTCTGAGCTGTATCACCTGTGGGTCAGGTTTGGAAAGTATTTTCCTCAGCCTGGATTAAGAGACTCTAAGAACCTTGAAAAGGGAGAAACTTCATTTACAGCTACTCTTCTAAAGGAAGTGACATCTGGGCTGGCAAGTTATGTTAATCCAGAGCAGTCCTACAAAGATTGTATTTCTTGCAGCTCTTTCCTGTGTAAAAAGCAAGATTCTTGTTTTGCTCTTTGAGATGCTATCTGACCTCCATATTCTGTTACAGATCTAATTCTTGAACTGCCTTTTTTAATCCCAGCCTAACTGCATATATGTGTATTAATTCTTTATTTTTCTAAGGTTCAAAGGCTTTTCATACATGTTGAATGTTCACAGAAATACTTAACAGAGGTGTTCATGCAGAAAATTAGTTTTCACTAGGGTAAATTTTAGATCAGGACAAGCTCTTAGCTTCTGGGTCGTTATCACGTACTTTATAATATCACAGAGTGACATTTTTTTCAATGTATATTTTTGGTTTAGAGTCATGTTATCTGGAGGATTGTTTGGATGGGAGGTGTCACAATAGATTATTCAGTGAATTAATGAATGTAGAGATTATGAGATAAAATTGTAAGTATATATAGAATATGGAGATAAAGAGAACACTACCATGTTTCAGGAACTGATTCTGCAGACAAACAAATTATGGTTGGTTTTTTTTTTCCTTTTAATTCAGAGCAAATATGCTCTTCTGTTTTACATCCTCCTTTGAGATAAACTGCTATTGCTTCATTGACCACAACAAACTTGTGACATTTTATACCAGCTGAGGACCTGCCTCTGTTATACTTCAACTAGAATATTAAAGGCAATATAATGTTCACCAAAAAAAAGCAATCTCATCTTGTGTACTTTCATGTAGACTAAGTCATGGAAGGTTTTAAAGCATGGTATGCTTCGGTAATTTAGACTCTATTTCAGTTTCAGCCTGTGCAGTAAACATTTCTTTTCATGTAAGTAGTGTCATTATAATACCTAAAGGGTTATTTGGATAGAATACCTTATAGCAGATTATTTGGTGAATAGTTGGAGGATATGGGGAACATAAGGAATCCTGAATGTCTTTGTAGATTGGGAGAAAAGCCACAGGTATTTGTAACAAGAGAGAAAAGAAGAAAGATATTTTCATAGATAAAAAAGCTCAGTGACGTTTGTCACAGGGAATCTGACCAATCTTATATACATTGACATTTCTTCCACTGACCTTCATTCAGGTATAGAATCCAATCCATCATCCCTGTCTTCCTCTGACAATCCAAAATTCTCTGGCTTTACATTCACAACGTGGATATCGTTTGAGAAAGAGGGCAAACAAGGCATGCAGTATCAACAACAAGGGTTGTTGCTGTGATGGTTCAACATGGCAGGCAGCTAAAGGACCCATAGCCATTCACTCACTGCCCAAAGTGGGACGGGGGAGAAAACTGGAAAAAAGGTAAAACCCTTGCATTGAGATAAACACAGTTTAACAGAACAGAAAAGGAAGGGAAAAAACCCAATAATAACAATAAGAGAACACAGAAAACAATGCAATTGCTCACCACCTGCTGACTGATGCCCAACCAGACCTTGAGCAGTGTGCAGTCACCCACCCTGACGATTCCCTCCAGTTATAATGTTCAGCATGATGACATGGTATGGAAAATCCCTTTGCTCAATCTGGGTCAGTTTTCTTGGCTGTGTCCCCTCCCAACTTCTTGTGCACCCCCAGCCTCTTTGCTGGCAGGGCAGTAGGAAAAGCTGAGAAGTCCTTGACTTAGTGTAAACACTGCTCAGCAACACCTGGAACATCAGTCTGTTATCAGCAATTTTTCTCATCCTAAATCCAAAACACAACACTGTACCAGCTACTAGGAAGAAAATTAACTCTATCCTAGCCAAAATCAGGCCCAGATCTGGCAATGAGCAACACCCCAGACTGAAAGGAGAGGAACAGAGAGGGAATCTGTGGGAACATGGTCGTATGCTGGGGTATAAACAACTCCCACAAAGGAGGGAATTTGCAAGGGGCATACAGCATTTTTAGAAACATCAACACAACCATGTCTGAAATATGGGGTGATTAAGAAGGGAAAAATAAGAGGAGAACTAGAAATAGAGAAAAAGAAAGCAGGAGAGTGAGAGAAAGCAAGGCAAGAGGAAAGGAGAGGAAAGGAAAGGAGAGGAGAGGGAGAGGGAGGGGGAGAGGGGGAAAGGAGCAGAGCAATCTGTCCGTTAGACTCCTCATTGCCAAAGTGGCAAAAACGAAAAGACTGGAGACCAGCTTTCCAAATGGTATTCCAAATTGTTGTATTCCAAATTGATGTACGGGAGGTACAACCATCAGGTAAAAAGCTCTTCTGGATACATTTGCTGGTGAATCATCAGAGATAATGACAATTCAATCAGATGCCTCTCAGAATGAACATAGTGAAGGGAAATATTAGGGGAAAAGAAACAATTTACAGCAAATTCATATCAAATTAAGGGGGTTTTCCCTGTTTCCTTCAGAGACACCACTATTCAATAGCGTTCAAGGAAAGGTAAGCTCTTGCATTTAGTGCATGTCACTAATTAAAAACAATTACTGTTGTAATTAAAATACTTCCACTGCTCTCTGGTGGCAAAGGTAGTGTATATCTTGGGTCTTCCTATTATAATTTGGCAAAAGCTATCTTTGTAGCCTCTGGACATAAAAGTGAAAGTTCTCTTGGTTAATTTCATTAGCTTAATTAATTTAGCTAACTTAATTAATCAGACTTTCATTAAAACCAATGACAAAATAAACTAAGTACTGCTGTTGGGCAGATAATGTTTCTGGTTGTGGGGTTTTTTTTTTAAATGCTCGTTAAAAGATTGTTCATACTCAGAGAACTTTGAAAAATATTCTCTCTAGAAATCGTTGTTTTATTTTAATGTGCCAAGCTTGCACTTCACTCTGTTGTCTTTTTAATTCCTCTTAGATGAAAAGAGGAGAAATAAAAAAAAAATACCAGCTTGCAGGTCACAGCCTGCAGGCATCAAATACCGTGCAACACTGGGCTAACTTGTCTGCCTCTAACGTCCTGTTTTCCATGCAAAAATCTCTTCGGCACAAACAAAAAAGGGGAAATGAGACAGAGATAAATGAAAAATAATTGCCAGAATGATGAATAAGGAGTTAAACTTGGGTCAGCTTTTGCCTCTCCTTGAAGACTTGCTTGTGGAAAGCAGCCATGGAGTCAGGGAGGAAAGGTCAAGCAGCAGCAGTGAGAGATCAAGACTGGTCTAAACACCAGAATAGTTTTCAGGTTACCCCCTGAGTAGAGTTAACATCTTTCATTGCCTTCCTATGTACAGCTAATTGCAAAATTATTTTTTCCTGATAAGCCATTCATTTCACAGCATAATTGCATAGATCTTTAACTTTGTGAAACAACACATTTTTTATCCTTACTCTCACCAACGGTATTTCAAAATATAGAGGTCAGTGTGGAAGAAGAATTAGATATAGATGAAAATAGGTGTTTAGTTGCACAGTCTCTTGAGTGAACATGCATTTGGAAAAACATCTTTTTTTTCTATTCCAAAATCAATTTTAATTCCATGCGTCTCTCTGTATTAATCTATCTAGCACCAGTGTGGTTTTTGCATACTTACAGAAGAAAAATCCAAGATGCTTTTCTGCAGACATGTTTGACCTTTCTTTAACACAGATAAGTATTTCAATTTGTCGAGCTTGGTATGTGGAGGCCTGTACGCTTGCTAATGACTGGATGCCGTGGTTGGTGTTTCAGATGGGATCTCCCCCTAGTTCACATCTGGGCTCCACGATGGTAGGAGTCCCAGGCTTAAGGAGGAAAGGTATGTGGAGGGAACTGGAATTGCTGGCACGTGAGAGACTGTGGAGGGTCCTTTTCCTAAAGTGCCCTGGTGAAGTAAGTTCGGTATGCTGTCATCTTTTACTCTACACGCTGGAAAATAAAGGATGCAATGCCAATATTACAGTGCTGGAAGGGTGGACGTGGAATATTACCTGAGTTTAGACCCGGCTGATATATGTGGGTCTAGTAGCAAGCGAAAGTAACACTTCATATTTTGACTGTCAGGATTAGTAGAAGGATATTTGAATACTTTGGAAATAGTATCTAATTAAGGCTTGTTCCTTTGTGTATAATTGCCTTCAGTATCTTTCTCTTAAAGTTAACAGGTAGTCCTATCTAACTGCTGCAGTGGCATATATCTGCAATCTGACTCAATTCCCAAGTGATGTCTTTGTGTCAGATTACGCAACTCTGGTTGTGACCAGATTAACAACCACAACCAAAAGACAGAGTTAAATAAAAATGAGTATGTTTACACACGTCTGCAGTAGGACTGCACAAAATCAGTAGCATTTTGCAAAATCAGAGAAAAGGATGGTGGAAATAAATACTACCTGATTCATTCGGAATGTACTTTAATCCTGGAGCATATCAATATGTGTCAATACCATGACAGCTCTTGTACCATGTCTGTAATTAAAGTTGAGATGACTATTCTTTAAAGCAACCATTCGTTTTGCTTGTCCATGAGGAAGATTACAGCATCTTGTACCCTGATTTTGAGCACTTCTTTTTTTTTTTCTTCTGTGTGAGTATCCCAAGTTTAGTTTTAAATAAATATCATGAACTAATTTCAGCAGGCATTTTAATTTCTTAGTAATGGAATGAAGGGTGCCAGAGATCATAAAATATTAAGGATTCGGGCAGACAGTCACTGTGCAAATGGCCGTGCTGATGGAAGACAGTACTATGGTGCTTTACTGCTGAGACATCGTAATTACAGCTGATGTGTCTTTAATAAAAAGGTAAATTAAGAAACACTCAAGGCACCTGTGAAAGGGATGTATGCATCTCAGCTTCAGTTCCCATCAATAAGACACTAATAGAGACATACCCAGACTCTTGGGGGGGCAACCACTATTTCCTTTACCACTTCTTGGCCCATATACCCAGCTGTTTACCACCACAACCCTCTGCTTGAATTTATCATCCCTTCAGATCTGACAACAGAAAAACCTGCGCAAGCTCTCCTTCAGCTCTCTCGCTTGAATCAGATGGGCTGGTTAAGACAGCTTAAATAGAAAACATGCTGACTGAACAGATTTTGTTTGAAATGGTTTAGCAAGCCCTAGGATGAGTATCTCCGCTGCAGGTGTAGAAGTGCAAAGGAGAAAAATGAGGAGGAGTCTAGGACAGGTTCTTGTGAATTTTCCTTTTCTACTGGCACAGTTAAATGCATCGAATCGAATTTGTCCTTGTTTTACTCAAGGCATGTTTGTCTAATAACAAGGAACTGACTTGATATGGAAGTTTCTGTTCTGTATTTTGGCATACACAGGAAGGGCCTTTTCTCATTTGATCAAAATTGTTCTTACTTCACACCTTGCTCTAGATCTTAGGTCCCTCCACTGTGTGATTATTATCACTGACTGAAGACATATCCAGGTCAAAAGCTTGGGTCACTTTTAAAAGCTTTGAGTAACAGCAGGCACCATCCTTCCTGGATGGTTTGACATTGGGATGAAGCACTGGAAGGAGCCTTCTGGGTCCTAAATTCCTGCAGGTTTCCATATCATATACCCCCACCATAAAGTCATGCAGTTCTACTCTAAAAGCAGGGTTGCTCCCTGTACTCACTGCTCCTGGTAAAGCATTTTCTAGGACCACAATAGTCAGAACCCATCCTCAAATTTCCAGCCCCACTTAGCTGGAGGCTGAGTCTTTGATTAGCATGTGTTGGTCTCACGAAGAGAAGCATTAACCAGCATCCAGAGCACTCTGTTAGGACAGAAATGCCCAAGTGCTGCATATAGCTCTAGTGTTTCATCAGAAAGGAGCATCTCCCTGGGCAAGAGGCTCAGGCACTTATTAGTGGGACTCCAGCAAAGCAACATTTTCCCTGGAGCCAACGGACATGTCACAGGTGGTGCAGCTGACACCACCCCACGTAACTCTCCAAGGAGTTATGACAGCATAGTCCCCGTTGGCTGTTATCAACATTCTTTCCAGAGTTTTCTACACTCCACTCCTAAAAAGGTACTGTTCCCTCCACCTCATTTCCCTCACATCCTTTCTGATCCTTCATGGTTCAAGCTTTTTCCCTCAGTAATCCCCAGCATTGCCCTCACAGTCTCTCCATATTCCCTCTTGTCACACACACAAAGCTTTTCTTTTGATGAAGCCCTGGGAACTTTTATTCTAGCTGGGTCTTTTTTTGCCTTCACAGATAGGCAAAAAAATGAAACAACGTGCGTACCTACAGAGGATGGAGGGACATACAATGGTTCTGAGACACCTTTGTGCCTTCCTCATTCTACATTGCCTTGGATGTTGGCAAGATACGCTGATACGCTAAACCCATCCTCAAGTGGACAAAGGTCACTATATAGATAAAGCTCTCTGTCCAGAAGTCCTTCTGTGCTGGGCACTCTGTGCGTGTGTCCAAACAGCAGACACAAATACACAAGCACATACCAGTTTCAGGTACATTCCCATGCTTTGACCAGTCACATCATTCTGCTTCAGTGCGGTACAAGCCAGACAACGCTACTCATGAACCATGTGAAGGAGAAAAAGAAGGAGTTTGGTATTGTTCAGCTCTCATTCCTTTTAATTAATTCCTGGAGACGTTATTTTGCTGGATGTCATAGTACAAGCTTTTACAATAAATAGAAAGAAAATACATCCTAGGTAAACAGAGCTGTCGGCATGTATCAGCTCTGGAAGTTAAGATAAGCTGCGGATAAAAAGCCATTATTTTCAATAACAATGTTACCTGTATGGCATGTGTGCCTTCCTGTAATCCCGTAGTTTTATTTCCCAGGCATATAATGCCTTTTCTGGTGTGGATTTCCAGAGCTTCCTTGAAAGATAAGTAATTTTACCTGTTTCATAAACAGGGGAGACAAACACAGGGTTCAGGGAGGGATTTGTCATGTCCAACATTACATAGGAATGTTGTGGCACAGATCACCTAGAGCCCAGGTTTTACGCATGTGTTTTTGATACAAAAATCAACCTTCTCAGTGTCATTTTAATTCAGATTATGAACATTTTTAAACGTAGAGAAGCAAACTACATTTTTTTTCCTTTGTGTATATTCCTCAGTTCCTTTTCTGTAACATAGCTACTCTATCTCAAAAATACCACGTTTGAAAAGAAAGGAAACATAATGTGACTGTGAAAAAAAAGTGCTTTGCATATATAATCATGGTTTCCTGAGTTTCTATCCAAAGTTTGACAGCGTTTACAATGGAGATAGGATTAAAACCTTCTTCCTTCCTCGGTTTCTCCCTCCCATCCTTCCTTCTTTTCCTTCTTTCCCTCTCCCTTCCACAATACAGAAAATATTAATACTTGTGAAAATTTTAATATAGGCAAATACGTGACTAGAAATTTCATTGAATTAGGTCAACGTCCTCTACTTTCAATTGCATTGTTGGCAGACTTTTCACAGCTAATTGCTCATTTTTCGCAATAGCAACTGGAATTTCCTCTTGAGAGACACAAAGGTGCCCGTTCTTCAATCTGCCATTTCCTCATTGTGAAGACCACAAAAACAACAACAACAACAAAAAACCCCAAACAAACAAACAAACAAAAATAAATGCAGAGGGATCGGTAACTTTTAGATTAAACAATGCATAGAAACAAAACTGAAAAGCAGAACTAAAATGCAAATCTGCAAACTCAGTTTCAGTATTCAAATGCACTTACTTGGCCAGGAAGGGAATCCTTCTCAGCAAAACCTTTTGAAAAACTGCCCAGCATTTTCTTTTCACTTTGCCATTTAGTTACATAGAAAATTATTTAACTATATAGTGAGTAGTTATTTCAAGTGTTACACTGATGATAAAATACCTGTTAATGCTACTTATTTTGTAAATGGAAAGTTATTTACCCTTTGAGAAAAAACATTTCAGAGCCAAGCAAAGGTAACGTGCACGAAATAAACAAATCAAATCAAACCTTATTTGGGCTTCAAAACAGAGAAAATATCAAAGTTGAGATAAATAAATAAAAATAAATCTAATTTACTGAGTAATATTTTACCACATTCTCTGTGGAGTCACAATTCAGAGAAATTTATCATGTGGATGAGAAATAAGGAGGAGGGAAGCAGGCAGATGAGCTGTAGTGGGAAAGTAAGTGTAAGTTAATTCAGGACGTGTTCTGTCTATCACTGACGAAGATCTAAAGGACAGTTCTTTAAATCATCTGTGTAGAACCAAGTCCTGGTGTGATTCACATTCTAACTTCAGATTTCATCTGTCCCGCTGAAATATATAAAGCTTGCTTAGAATAGTGAAGGAAGCTCAGTTTGGTTCCCCAGCTTTTTTAGAAATTCTAGTCAGAGTTCCAGAGTCAGGCAGCAATGCTTTGTAAAGTCTAACTTCAACAGGCAGAGACTCCCTTGTTTGCCATTCTTTCAGCACCTGAAAATTAAAACTAGTGGCAACAATCAGATAAAACACCAGCTACGGAACCAATAGCCAAGAAAATACAGCAAGGTGATGGTTTGTTATCTGGTTAGTTTTTATAGAAGTATCATAGAGTGGTTTGGGTAGGAAAAGACCTTTGAAGAACACGTAATCCCAACATCAACTAATGGTACTGTTTTCTGGTTTGCTGTATTAAAAAAAATACTATACTCCACATCCTTACAAAATAAACCTGTAGCCTCCCTTTCTATTTCCATAACATCAGTAGAGCTGAATTCTCTAGGTGTATTGTTGGGTACCTCCGGAAGAATGTGTTGAAAATAGGAGCTCCTATTTACTTCAGGGGCTTTGAAAGGGATTCGGAATATTTCACTGCTTCAAGAACTGGGCCACTCATGAGCAAAACTTCATGCACTAATTCGCAGAGCAAAGCTGCTTCAGTGGCTCTCAGAAGTGTATGCAAAATTAAATATAGCAAGATGAGGCTCTGGTCCAAGCCACTGCTTCCCTGGGAAGAAGGAGGAAAGAACAGAAACAGAAAAGACATGCAGGCAGGGAAGAGTCTGCAGAATTGGGCTCTGATGACTGTCACTGGGACAGGTGGGGTGCAGTCTCCTATCCCATCCCATCCCATCCCATCCCATCATGGTAGTACCTACTACTTCACACAACCAGACTGTTTTCTTGTGAGCACAGCCATATACAGTCCAGCCTTCCCAGGTCCTAGAATAAGCAAAATTTGAAGGAGAACACTGCTGGTTTGGCAGTCAGAGAAGTCTGCAGCCTTCGAAGCCGTTGCTGTTCTCCAAGACCAAAATAAGCTTGGCCTCACCCATTTAACCAAATCAGTCATCCGGTGAAGTATATGTGGCTTATTTTAAACATAAAGCCTGAGAAACAGGCTGTTTGGTTAGTCCTGAAAGCCAACAAATGCAAAACGTGGTGATTTTGCATGGGGAGAATGTCCACAGGAGGAGACCTATTGCTAGATGTGCTCTGTGGCCGGGACCAAATAGGTCTTGCAGACAGCAGGTTGGTGCACTTAGCCTGAGCCTTGTAGCTTGTAAGCAACATGTAGATCACTGAGAGCTTTTTGTTTGCACTCTAGAAGCAACTAGAAGGCAAGGTAGTGTATACTGCACTCCAGCACGACATGTTTAGTCTCTTCGGCAAAGCTGTGCAAACTGTGGTTTTGTGCAGTCTATTTTGGCAACGTTGGCATGAGAATTTACTTTGCTTACCATTTGGACTAGAAGTTCAGTCCTGCATGGGGAGCTGCAGGCAACATTTGTTAGTACGTAGAGCATCCCTCTGCATCTGGCAAGAAGAAGAATTGTGCAATGATTCTGTTCCATACCTTCTGCTATATTTTGCGGATTTGTGATGCGTTTCGGAGTCACTGTAGAAGAGATAAGCACGAGTTGTGGAGGGCTCCGAATTTCAGAGTGATGTTTGCCCTAGACGCTGATTGCTGCAAGACGGTCAAATAGTTTTGCTGACCAAGAGCAACACCAATTCTTGCACAATAACTGCTGCTGGGTACAGGAATGGAGAGAGATAATAAACATTTGCTAACTACGCCGCACTTCTTACTTGAAAACGTTGCACTTGACTCATTTGGGCAGAGGTTACTTTTGTTCTAGTTTTTACAGTTCCACTTATTCCCATTATAAAGCTACTTTAAGAGCAGTGCAAATGGGGAGTCAGCAGACCTCTCGGTTTCGAACATTACGTCCTCTTCTCGGTAAGAGCAGCAGTCGGCCCTGTGCCCATCCTCACCGAGAGCTTCCAGAGCCACCCAAAGAGAGAACGCTAAAATGCATCGTTGCTATCTTTCATAAAGACATTTTTTTTCATTTAAAAATTCATCACAGTGCTAATTTACCGTTAGCTGAGCATGCAGCCCGTACTTCTCATTTTGTTGAGCCTGTACCATCAATGACCCAGTGGGAAACAAGGTAAATCAGCTGCACCCGATTCAACGTGGCCCGTCTTGTCCCCCAGCGGACGTTGGCTGGGAGTCCATCTTGCAGGGGCACAGCTGGAGAGGGCAAAGCTTTTTGTCTGAGCTCGGGAGAAAGCCCTGGAGCCTTTGTTCTACCTCAGGCACGACCGTGAGATTTCTAACTAGAGAGCTGACACCTCAATTTTCCTGCTCACGGTGGCAGCGAGGGACTGTGCTCCGGGGGTGCTGTGTAGCAGGACGTTTTACGCCGAGCACCGAAACGGGTACGAGCCGGGTTTCCAACCCCGCAGCGTGCGGAGGCGGGCGCTGCCGCTGACCAGCAGAGCCTGACCCTGCGCCCACCAGCGAACCGGTCCGCGGGCCTGCCCCCGCTTCCCCCGGTCACCCACGCCCGCGCTGCCCCCCTCCTCCGCCCGCTGCCCGCAGAGGGGCTTCTGTCGGGCAGGGAGCGAGGCCCCGCGGGGTGCGGGGGGGCCGCCCTGCCCCGAAGCGGTCCCCACGAGGGACCGGTGTGCTGGGCGCCGCCGGAGGCGCCGAGGGGGATCGCCGGCGGCCAGGAGAGGTGGCCCGCCCGAGGCGAGGCGGGTCTCGCCCCCTCCGCTCTGAAGGGGCCGCCCCCAGCCCGGCGGCCGAGGTGGGCTCCCGCG
>WTSP01004884.1:0-40009 GCA_025331215.1 Actenoides lindsayi | reverse complement strand
TGGATGGGGCTCTGAGCAACCTGCTGTAGTGGGAGGTGTCCCTGCCCATGGCAGGGGGGTTGGAACTAGATGATCTTTAAGGTCCCTTCCAACACTGACAATTCTATGATTCTCCAAACCTACTCTAAATCCAGCATGGCCCCTTATGCTTTTACAACATCCAAAGAAAACACCAACTCTTGTTCTAAGACTTGGGTGTAAGTCTGGATAGATTACTCAGAGTACCTCCTCTCAACCTGTCAGCCTAAGAAACTGTGATACATGTGGAAAAAAAACCCCAAAAAACCAAAGAAACCCCCCACAACCTATTGAAATATATCTATGTTTACTCGTTAAAACTGCAGAAGAAATCCTTCATCTTGTTCCAAGAGGAAGCCAGCTCTAAATTTTGCTTCCACGGTACAGTCACCGTGCTTCTCCCAAGTCCTCTGATGAATGACGTGATCTATGGTTACTTTGAAACCTCTTTGAACCTCTGACAAATACAAATAAAATGCAAGGTGCATTATTATCTTTAGTTCGTATGCGTAATTTCTTTGACCCAATCACATTTTACACAACAATTACAGCAGACAGCTAGCTAGTTATGCGCTGCTTTTAGTTAAAGTGTGAACAGCCCTTAGATTTTCTTCATTAGTCAGAAAAACAGCTTAAGCACCTTGTACACATGTGAGATTCCTCACAGTGCTTCATACTGCACATATACACCCATCCCCTTCCGAAGTGTCAGCTTTAGGTACTTGGGTTTGAAGTTACAGCCATGAAATGTTCACTCAGCTCTCTTCTTTGCCTTTATCATGTGGCCAGCTCATTCATGCTCCCTGTTCTGCTAGGAAGTAGATTTTAATTGTCTGAATTTGTTTCACATTTTCAAGCTGTCTGATGGAAGAACCAGGATTTTCTGCATCTGTTTCCTCAGCTATATTGTCCCCGGTGTAACATTATTAAAGCTGTGTGTGAAAGGAATTTTCAGAATTTATCCTAAGTTCGTGAGTAATTTTGGTCACACACCCCTTTCCCTTTCAGGCAATTGCTTTTTATGTAGAATGCTACCATTCCTCTAATTAAAACACCACCACCACCTCCAGTTTCACAAGGCCTACCTTCTGTGATGTTGTGTGCCAAAATATTTCTAGAAAGTAATTTTAAGGAGTAACTGTCCCAGGTGTCAGCATGAAAGCAGCTCTTGAAGCCTTAAAAAATGCTTTGACATCTCCAGATGAAAGATCTAGGTAAGACCAGAGGGAATTCTCTGTGTTTCTGCCAATGTATCTAATTTGCTGGAGGATTTGACTTCTGCATCCTCTAAGTTTCATCAGCAAGTGCAAGCATTTCCTTTTATTCTTCTCCTTAAACTCATAAAAACTAAAAAGCCTGGGCACTCCCTTTCTTATGACCGATTACTATGCTTAATGTTCTGAATTTTTCAAGGATATCAGTCATTGTTCTGCAGCTCCTTGTCCTTTCTGATTGTTCTTTAAGGAATGCACTTCTAGCACTTAAGACAGAAATAATTATGGTTGGATACAGGGTATGTTGACTGGAGAAACATCTTTCTTATAGATGCATTTATCTCACATAATGTTTTACAAGGAACACAGTGACTCTTAAAAATCTCAATCTACTTGCTGCTCACAGCCTTCCTCCCTTGGTTTCCATAGCCAGCCCCATTTACCCTTTAATCCAAGTTCCCTGCCACTATTTACCTTCTTATTTACCTCTTTTTTTCTTTATTGCTCTGCCTTTCTCACTTGTTTATTTGGAAAATTTCCCACCACCATTATTTCCAGGTGAAATAAGAAAAAAAAAAAAAAAGGAGGGGCTGAGGAATATTTCCCTTTCCAACCAAAGAGAAAAAATGAAAATGAAAGAAAATTCTTTCAGGGTTCTACAGTCTGGTTAATTCCCCTGCTCAGAACTATTGCAGCTTACAAGACTGTGGTCCATCCTGGGATACACAGCTTTATTAAATACCCTGTCAAAGCACAGGAGCATGAAGCACTGAAACAACAGTTCCTTGGCCCTTGGCCACATCTTGGAGTATGTTTATCATCCCAGCCCTGCATAGGATCTCTGGGTACTACTGAAGTCAAAATAGTTTTAAATGAGAAGGAACATGTTCAGGTTGTAGCAGCCAGACACTGTCCTGAGAACTGGATGGGGTTGAAATGGTAAATTATGATTCCTTTGAGATGACCAACATGTTAAGAAGTGGGTTTCCCACAGCACTAGGTACACGCTACATTGGGGAAATATAAAATTGTTATTCTAATATTATTGTTATGATCATAAACCAAAGGAAAGCTTTTCTTTTTGTTGGCCAAGCTAATCACAGATGGCTCGATGGTCTGTTTGATGTGGGTTTGTAGTTACTCGTTTCACTAGAAATGAACTTCCTAAGGTGTTTCACAGAGGTTTGTAGTTATTAAGTTCTGTAAAATAAGGTGCTGTATGAAATGTATTTTTGTACGTCCCCACTCAGTCAGATTTACTGAAACAAATATCGTGACACTTACAAGCTCATCACACTTCCCAGCAGCCCTGGGAAGCTTTGCTTTGGGGGGGAATTTAAGCAGTACAGCTTCCTCTTGCCTTACACTCCCTGGCTCACCAGCACAGCGTTTAGTTTCCTGTGTTTAGACAAACACATAGATCATAGAAATGAGAGCACTGAAGAGGCACATGCATTGGTATTTTATAGCCAAAGGTATTCTGAAGTTTTCAAGCAGCCCGCTTGTCCTGTCTACCTCAATGTGATCCAAAAGTGAAGTCTGCCCTTGTGTGCTCTGCTTGTGAAGAGCGTATGTCCCAATTTGTGCACGTGGCAAAACTTTTGAGTCAAAGGGTACATCTGTTAAATATGAAAGTTACTCACCAGCCACACGCGCTGCTGCAGTCTGTGTCACAGTTGCAGTCTCTTGCCATAACTGAGGCTGTTTTCCTTTCTAAAAAGAAAGAAACAGAATTTATTCTTTCCCTATAATGCAGGTAGGAGCTATGAGCCTTTTCAAGATGTACTGTGCATGGTTTGCCAAGGACCTGCCCAGCAGAGCAGCTTCAGCATGGACGAGGTTGCCAAAGGGGACATGGAGATACAGTGCTACCACCCAGAGGAACCCAAGAACATCTCATGTTTCCTGCAGGCAAAAAAAAAAAAAAAAAAGCAGCCCTCTAACTGCTCTCCTGTCCCACTTTACATGTTGTCACTGGTGCTGGGTGTTGCTCTGCCCACAGTGGTTGCACTGGTGATTCCCTGGGAGTCCTTCCAGCAGAGGGGACAGGAGTGCCATTCCTCTGCTCCACAGACAGCAGTTCACAAAACATGTCCCACAAAAAGCTCCAGCACCAGGTCATCTCCTCCCTTGCCTTCAGGAAGTCTTGCCCTTGAAGTTGCTTCTCTGTGCTAAATATAAGGAGTGTCAGTGCCCTCTTATCATCTAAATTCAAGCTTCAGAGTATTCACGTTCCCATAAATTCCTCTTTATTGAGCCTGAAAAAAAGGCACCACCAAAAAAAAAAAACCCAAAAAACAACTGCTGAAATGAGGGTCCTGTTACTTACCAGAAGTAACCAACACTGCAAAGCAGGTTCACATGGAAGGGTCCCATGAGCACAAACAGCCCTTTTGTAGCCTGACAGACAAGGACTCCCAGAAGCCCACAGCTGCTGACCCTCCACCTTTGCACATGTGGGAGCTCAGGAAGGCTAAGGAGCCCCTGCTGCTTCCAGGGGCTGCTCATTAACACAGTTAATGGCTAACGATGCCCTGTTGGAGCTCAGCTCCTCCCTTCCTGGGTCCCGCTCCCCCCAGGGAGTGGGGTGCCCCACAGGCAGCTTTTCTCAACATCACCCAGTTCCTATATGGGGTTTGAAGTGCAGGATTTCTCAGGGCTGAGGGGAACCAGTGCTGCTCCCAATTTCTTGTGATGTACTCCAAAATACAAGTCTGTCTGGGGAGATCCCGTATGCAGAGTCTACACCTGAATTGAACTTGTGCCTGTGTGACTAGGATGGAGGAGCTGAAAATAAGAGTTGTTGTTACAGGAAATTCATTCAAAGCCAAGCAATTTAGAACTCTCACCTGAAATGTACTCCTGTCATTGCCCCAGTCTTAATAGCAATGAATCTGTTTCACACACACCTTAAACTGCTGTAAGCTGTTGTAACACCTTATAAAGACGTGCTCCCAAATCTCAGAGGACTGCACAAAAATCTCTTTGTTTCATATTTCAGTTTCAGACATACGTTTGACAAACTGTTGATTAATTAGTTTCCTGATCACCTCCAGAACTGCATTTGTTTACATCACCACAAGTCGTTATAAAACAAATTATTATTCTGATTCCTCAAATCTGTTGCAACAGAGACACTGCTTCAGGTTTTGCCTTTTTTTTTTTTTTTTTTCCTCTCAGAGCTCATTCTACTACCACAAACAGGATATGCCCAGAAGGATGAGAACTGCATATGGAAGACTGCAAGCCCAGGGTACTGGCAAATCAGGTGAAACCACCATAGGTTTTAGATGGATCTGAAATGGGAGCTGTTCTTCCCAGAGAAGTGAAAAAACTACAAGTGACTGTGAAGTCCAAAGCCCCATCAATGATCATCCATTTCCCTAAACCAAGGACCCACCAACCTTCCCCTCAGAGCACAGTCTTATGCCCTGGATCGGCAGAGAGAACATTATTCACTGCCTTCCACCCCTTCCAAATGCTCTTGAGAGCAGACCTGGGGCAAGACATCCTGGCTTGTGTTTTTCAATGGAGGCAGACACAGAGGGTTCCCTCCCACACGGCCAAGAGCCTCATGAATTCAGATACCTCTTGGTCCAGAGAATTAAATATGAATTTCCTTCCTGGAGGTGAACCCGGGGAAAAAAAATAACAATACCCAGGACAGACAAAACAGATTGCAGCACCTTTAATTACGTTTTGCATACCCCTCGTAATCATCAGGCATAGCAGAGCTCTTTGTATGCGTGATTCATGCGATAATTTGCCAACTGATTTATAGTGAGGGCAGAGGGAATAAAGTGGAGGGTTTGTTTGTTGGTAAGTAGACAGGTATCTGCCTACCAACAAGCAGCACACCCCGACCTACGGGGAGACTGCCTGATATGGACATTGCTCTAACCTGATCTCTTAAAATATTTATACTTGTACTGTAGTCCCTTATGAACCTCCGCAATAGTTAATTGGAGGCACTTAGTCCTTCTGCTGGTCTCTCACTGTGATAAATATTTAATCACAGAGGGAAGTGTGCCTCTGCGACAGGAGACATCAGTCACTGGCTCTCAAAAACAGCACAAAGGGCACTATTACCTAGAAGAAGCATTTTACTCTGTAGTCCAGAAGTCAAGAAAGGTCCGTCTAATTATTTCTGCAGTGAAGCAGCAATATTTCTCTATGAATTTGACATTTATCCCCTCTTCTCTGCACAAAAATAAATAGAATACAGAATTACAGTGTTTTCTGGCTAGTTTATTATGAGACAGTGTAGCCCGATGCAGGGTGCTCCCCTAAGTGGCCAGCCACATTTAATTTGGTTTCTAAGAGTGAGGTGCACTCAGGCACTTCACGCTCAGCAAGAATCAGTGACAGTGCAAATTCTGGAACTACCCAAAAAAAATCTCCTGCCAGGTCATGCTTATACTGCCATCTAAAATTGCCTGGGACATGACAAGAGTTTTTAATACTCACACAGCAAGCACGAGACCGTGTTTGAAACAATTCAGAGAAAGGCTGGACTAACTCAAACAGGCAATGGAGAATTAATGGCAAAATGATGTCTCCTTTTTATGAGTCTGGCAAATTTTGCAGTAATCCTTGCAAGGCTGTCAGCAGAATGAGGGATGGACAAGTGCAGCTTGGTATCCACGGCAAACAATGTGATGATTTGAGCAGGCATCAGGAAGCGTAACACACAGAGCAAATGCATATGGAGATGTCTATCAGGAAAGTAAAGTATCAGGATGAGTAAAAAATCAGCAGAATGTGATTATTTTGGAGTTTAAACCAATTTAGTGGGGTATAATTTACTCATTCTGCCTTGAGTTTCTTCTGCTGGAAATTTGGTTTGGTAGTGTAATTTAACTGTTGAATGATTGGCAGGCAAACATTGTATGTAATATAAAAATACAATTTAAAATACTTCCGTTTGAGTCTTAGTACTTTGGGATTGTTTTTTGTAACTGGAATGCATACTAGAATACAAAATCAGGTAAGACAATGGAAGGATGTTACTATTAAATCTCTGCTTCTTTTGATACTGAATTATATTGCAATTCATTTAGTTTGAAACTACCTTCAACTATATTTCTCTAGTTTAAATTTTCAGGCTGTGGCTTCCATTAGAGTTGATGACATAAGTTTTTTCTTAATTATACTGGAATAAATCAAAAGTAATAATGCAGCAATCTGTGGAATTGCTCTGGGTATACAACAACTTAATGGGAAACAGAATTTGAATCACTAATTTAATGTTCTCATTTTTACTGCTTTGTATGTGTGTATGTGTTGCACGACATTAATTTTCTATGAGGAATATTCTAGGAATACAAACTCATCTATGACTGTTGCTTTTCTTCCCCCCCCCCCCCCCCCCAACAGATGTCTGGATGTGCTGCAATACATATCATTCAGGTAAGAAATAATGTCTGGGAAGGTTACACTCGGGATAAAGTAATTTTAGGATGATATTACAACAAAAGCGATGTGAATGCTTCTGTTCTACCTCAGGGCACCTTCTTTTTTAATTTCAGCTAGAAATAAATCTAGATTCTAATACCAAGACTGAGGAGTAGACAGCATATAAGGATAGAAGACTCTAAAAAAGCACTGATGGAGACAGCAGCAAACATCTGAATGTCAGTGTGGTGGGGTTTTTTCACTTATAACAGGGTTCCTAGAAAATGCCAAGGAGCCAGAGTTCAGGTAAGTCCACGCCCACAAGTCATTCTTCCTCAAGTAGTAAAACTGCCAATGCTACAGACAAGTTTTTTCCTTCAATTTAAATCTGTGTTTTGCAGTAGCTTTTAAATGAACACCTAATAAAATAATAATAATAAAAAAAACCAGCTCCATAAAGAGGAAATTGATGAAGATGGGATAGGCCACACACTGGCAAACACAGTTTCCATGTTCAGATAGGGGCAAGATGCAGTTTGTTCTCTGCAGCAACAGAAGATGGAAGTTTTGCTTCATTTGTTTTACACTTAAAGCACTGGACTGAAGGGAGGGGTGTAAAATTGATACTAGACATCTGGCAAGGAGACTACATTGTAATCTGGGCACGTATATTAATTATTTCGGTGTTTCAGGTTTGCCACTTGCACCACTGACTAGCAATTAAATCCCAGAGATGCAGATCTGGGTGGCCACGTGCAGAGCTTCCTTCCTTAGTTCAAAGGCAGAGTTCCATATCTGCTCTCTGTGGCTTTCACCTAGGAAATGAGAAACTGGAAAGAAAATTGTTGCTTTTTTACAAAATTTCTTATTTCCCAGCGAAAAATCATGTCAGTGGAAAATTTCCAGCTCCAGACAGCTCAAGACATTCATATGAATGTATCTTTCATGATTTTCATTATTGCCTGCGAATCCTTTTTCACTGGTATTTTTCTATAGGTTCTTTCTAGCTGCCAATAGTGAGCATGGCAAGTTGAGATTCTCCTAAGGCTCAGCTGAGCTGCTGAGATTGAGTATCAGGTCTAAGGCCTGGGGTATATTAACAATGCTTATTCTTATGATATTCTGTAAGCCAAGGAAACACCAAAAACCCTTGGGTGTTTGTTTTTTTTTTCAATCAATGTAACAAATGTCTATAGGTGAAATGAAGATTTTAAAGTGATTTCCAGGTCTATAAACAAAAATTTGCAACCTACGCCTCTGAAGAAATGTTTTGTAATATGCCAGAACAAATCCTGTGACCCATAGACCTGCACGCAAAGTTTGACATCTCATGAGAGCTGACAATTAATGAGTCCTGAGATTCTCCAGGGTTGATGCTGTGAGCCAAGAGCCCATGTGGGAGCATGAGACAGGCACACACTCCCGTCACACGGCCTCGGACTCCTCCACAAAGGAACTTTGTTAGGACTCAATTATCAATTCTGTTGCTAAAGGTTGCATAGGTATGACAACGGCACAGCCCCAAGAGCCTAGATGTGGACACCAGACACATCATAGACTGTATGTACTTCCAGGTACCTCTCCAACCTGCCATGGTAAGGGGGAGGTTGGTTGTGTTACAAGGGCTTCACTTCAGGAAGGCTGGAGTCTCTCTGCACAGCAGTAGCGTAGATAGTTGTAGTCTAACATTTCACCCTAGTATGCCTAGGATGGAAAAGACATAACCAGAGTAGAATTATATTGCTTGGACATGACCAGTGCAAGGCAAAATGTTAGCAGAGTCTCCTGTTCTTGTGTTTTCACATGGAGACAAAGTGCTGACCAGCTTGTAGGATGAAGATAATGTTTGGGAATTTGCCTCATAATGATCTTTCAGTGACAGACATGGCCTAGGAATCTCAAGCTCATGCAAGAGGATCACGCACCAGTGCTTTTGTCCACTGTTTCAGCAAGAAACCATATAGAAACACACTGCCAGGGAAGGGTCAAGAACACAAAGCAAACTGAGCTCACACTATCCCTGGGTGGTGGTTGAAGCCACACATCCCATCAAAACCCACACACGGAGTGCTTCCCAGATGTTTCAAGCTTCTCTGCAGCATCTAGCAGTTCTGATACAGGTCACTCCCAAAGGCTTACACACAATCATCTCAAGTCTGAAAATCCCCTTGGATCTATCAACCTCAACAATAAAAGGCACATTAAAAAATGAGATTAAAAGCCATAATAAATCTATAATTGTAAGGTAAAAAGCCAAGAATTTGTTAAAATGGAAAATACTTTTTTCTTTTTTTTTTGACATGACAGCATAATAGCAATGGACCAGCATTTTTACTTTGAAGGGCTGTCCCAGCTCTGAAGAAGAAAGTAAATCCTGAAGATTTTAATGTTAATGAAACAACTCAGTAGCATTATAAAGGAAAGTATTTTTCTCTTTTTTTGTCTCATAATCACCGTGTGCACTTTACCCAAACTGTAGCATCTCACATTTGGAAAGTGCTGGCCAAGACAAAAAGCAAATGACAAAAACATGGTGTTCTTTTGGCACCTATGACTACATAAGCCTATTTAGGGTAGAAGAAAAGAGAGTTTTTCAGATGTTTCAGAAAGGCATATGGGGAAAGAAATCCTGAAGAGGATGCAGCCTTCCTGCAGGTATGTGGAAGTTTTTAAGTCCTTGGTTGAGATATGAAGAAAGAGGTTCTTTTTTGATGATTTCTCAGGGGAACAAAGCATTGACTCATTCATTTTAACTCAATCATTAAGAAATGACTAGATAATAATAAGGTTCCATCTCTTTGACAATGAATCCATTTTCAAGCAGGGTATTAATTGAAAACATGCGAAGTACTACTTTACATTATCAATGCATTGTTTTAATGTAGTATTCTGTTAGAATTACTACAAAATAGTAATATATACGTTACTTCAACACACTAGCATATATAAAATGGAAAACAATTCAACTTAATCCTTTTTTAGTACATTACTAGTAGGAAGCATTACTGTCAAAGGTGGGCCAGGCAGAATTGTAACTTCAAATTACAGTGGAAGGGAATGCAGAGAAATTTCCAAGAAGTGAAGTGAAGGTGGCTTCTGGTAAGAGATGAATCTATAGAAGAAATCCAGTTTTGTAGGGAGTTATCAAATACTGGTTTACAATAATGAAAGCAACTTGTGGACTGATCCTTACTAGCTGTTGTGTGGTCCCCAGAGCACATCCTTGCAGCCTAAGGACATATTTGTAGCTGAGATCTTTGGCTGCAGGAAGAAGTACGAGGGGAGAGGAGAAAGAATATGACAGGTGTTAATAAGTAGGCTGTACAGCCAGGAGTCAGAGTAGAAGATGACAAAAAAGGAGAAGAAATGAGAGAGAAATGGCTAAAAAGGAGAAAAGCAGAAAAAAATACCATCCAAAGATGACTCGAGAGATTGCAAAAAAAAATAAATAAAAGCAAATCAACCCAAAAAACTTTCACAATGGAGATAGTAGATCTTAATTGCAGCCAAATAAATCACTAAAATGAGCCAGAGGTTGATATCTAGCCATGAGAGGTTGATGTGGCAGGCTGACCAAAGCTGCTGCAGAAAGGTGGGTCCCCATGGCAGCCATGCAGTGCACACACTGACTGCAAAGTCACAACCCACCCAGTGACAGGTGCCCAAGAGGCACTGGGCTAAACTGATGCCCTTAGGAATTCTCCTTCGTTTAAGAGAGGGGTCATTAAATCTTAGCAGAAGAATTGTTATTGCTTTCATTATTATTGGAAGCTAGGAGCAGAATCAGCAAGTTCAATTCCTTTCCCAGATCTCCGAGTCAAAACTCTTGCCTACTTGCCCACATGTCAACAAGCAGATATATTTAAATAAAAACAGGCATTGGTGTGGCTCCGTTGAGCCCTTTCCAAAGGCAATGAAGTTTATTGGATGGAGAAGATCCGAGGGAGCACAAACAGGGAAATAAAATCAGTTTGTATTTAGGCCAAAGGATTTTGGTTAGTCTTAGTTTAGTTTTATTTCTTGACTGTATCTGATTCAATATTCTGCCAGAATGCCAAGCTTTGCAGACCCAAACTGAGACTTGCTTTTTTGGGGGGTTAAAATGCCACCAATACCTTGTACTGGGTGTTGTTAATTTTAGGGCTAAATTATTAAATACTCAGAGTTCCTTATTATCGCTTGTTTCTGCTGCTAATAGAAAGCACACAGCCAAGTAAATCAAAGTATCCAGATGGAGGAGCAAAAACAATTCACTCAAGAAATGGATTTTGGTTTCAGTTTTCCCAAGAAGCTTTTATAAACATTAAGGAATGGAATGTTTATGAAAAATGTCTCGTCAGTGTCCTTTTAAGTGCACCACACATATGGAGCATATACAAAAAAAATATTAGGAAGGAAATTAAGTTCCTGTCGCTCCTCTATGTCATCTGGGTATTTGGAAGGCACCAGTACCTCAGCTTCAGAGTACTCAGTAATACCTATAAGCCCAGAAAGGATCCATTAAAAGAAAGGTTTCTATCTGCTGTGTATGGGAGAGGAGCACGTTGAGTTGAATATGTTTGGTTTGGGAAATCTGTTTTTGCCTGTTAAGCGGAGCTCTCCTTACATGTTAATAGAAAGATGAACCTAATGTTCATTGCCTCATGTGGTTTTGTGTGTCCCAGGAATACTACTACTACAGTCTACAACTACAAGGCTCCATCTGGCTGCTCAATTAGAGCCCAACGTGACAACTGATTGTTATGCAAAAACAATTGATTAGATTTTTATGTCCCTCAACAAGCTGACTCAATTACAATGAGTGTAATTTTTTTTCTTTTTTTTTTTTTTTCCTTTCTTTTTGCTTTATAGCTTATAGTTTATGTTCTTGTTTTTCACTTCTGGCACTGAAGTCTGTGGACTATCAAATGCCCTTGCCAAGAGGAAGCTATACCATTCCGGGAGCTTGATGTGCTGTGAAAGGCTTCTGGGCAGCTTGGCAGCAGCTTTGCCAAAACACAGTCAATTATGCTGTGTTCAGACAGAATTTTTGAGTAGTCTTGTTAACCCCCTCTCCAAAACAATTGGGAGATGAATATTAAAAACAAATTTGAGTTAGTAACTGTTCATCTGTTCGCAACTTGTAAGTTCACCTGCTCTTGCACTTTCAGAAGCCTCCTTTTGAGGAGAGTACCAGTCTTCCCCATTTTGCAGACTAGGAATGAGGTCCAGGGAAAAGAGGCTAGCAGCACCTGTGAACTTTGCAGACCTGTCACACTCCAGGCTTCCCCACTACCTTTTCAGGAAGAAATCCCATTTCTCTTGATGTCCTGAGAGAGGAATTGGGGCCTCATATCTGGATTTTTAGCAGAGTTATATTCCCAGTGAGCTGAAGGGCAAATAAAGCTCCATCTCTCCTGTATATCCTATAGTTGGTGGTATATCTTGTGCCAAGAGAGATTGGAGACTGCTGTACTTATTTTCTCAATGTCCAGGGTGTGTGTAAAGACAAAAACATCAAGAGTGCACTTTATCTGCTCAGGCCATTAAAACTCATCCTAAATATGGTACAAAGAAGCACAAAGAAGGAAGAAAATACTATATTTGCTTATTACATGCTAGAGAAATTGCATTTTTATTAAAACTGGAAACTTGGTTCAGAACCAAAAATAAATCTTATCTTCTTTTAACAGGAGTTTAATAAGAGTTTATCCTGTTTAAAGGAGTTTGAACCCAAATCCATTAACACGAAAAAGGCAACAAAGTATGGCCAGGTTGTGCCCTTCATGTTCTATTCCTACCCTTCCAAATATAAGTCTTCCATATGTTAAAAGAGTTTATAATTTCATTTTGCAGAAATTTGTCATCATTTGTCCCGCTAGAAAGCAAATACCCCCTTTTCTTGTAGCCAGATGATGCTGTTTGAGGAATTCTTAGGAAAATACATTTTGGTCACCGTCTTATGTGTATGACACACACAGATCCCAACAACAAAAGGAATCCCCTCCAGCATGTTGAACTGGGAATGTAACCCTCTGGTGCTTCCCCACTTGCTGCTCTGCACCAGTCAAGGGCCCCATTGTATCAGCTGTTGCCACAGGGGAAAGGCAGGAAGACAGTTGGTTCTCCCCACTCTCCAATTCAGTCCTATAGCTCTAAAGGCTGGTTGTGAATTCCTCTTCTCAAGGTTTCCTAAGCACGCTTTCTCTAATTGCTCTTTGCAATTAAAAAACCCAACCAAACAAAAAAAGGAACAAACAAAACCACAAAACAAACAAATGAACAAAACCATGAAAAAAAAAGAAAAAAATGCAAACAAGCAAGCAAACAAAAACCCCAAATAAACAAAACCAATCAAACAAACAAAAAACAAACAAAACAAAAAAAAAAAAGAAAAAAAAAAAGAAAAGAAAGAAAGAAACAAACAAAACCGAATACAAAGCAGAGCCAGGATGTTCCTCTTTGTTTCAAGTCTACCTTTGACCATCACCTCTCTCTGGAGTGAGCCTCACCACTACGACGAGCAGCACTCACAAAACCCAAAGGATGCCTGTCTCTTTGGCCTCCTCTCTGACCTCTCTTGAAATCCAGCTAGATTTGCCAAGTCCTGCAACTCTGTGATTAAACACAACACAATTTTAGATCAGCGTAGGGCTTTCTTTGTTAATGGTGCTGGACATCCCTGGCTTGTTCAAACCCTTGATTCATGGATTCATAAGAAAGAGTAATTAATGCACCTGTCTGGATGAAGAAGAGTTCACCAAAGCTTCAGGGATAAATCAAATATTTTTCTCAATTAGCATTTTAATATTAAAATGAAGCATTGTAATATGAGTTTCTCCAAAAGAAATCCATTCAAATAGCATTTAAGGGGGGGTGTTGGGTTTTTTTCCTTCAAGGAAAGGGAAATGCAGAAGACCTGAAGGCAGAGTTAATTTTGCATCAGACTAAACCCCATTCAACACTTAGCCCTGTGAATGAGCATTGCAGAACTGGGACATTGCAGAGGGAATCACAGTATCTGGGAGGTTTATATGGGTGAACCGGCCATAATCTTAGTTAAAAGCCAGAAAATTCTTAAACAGCCATGTCTCTAAAGAGCTTAACTCTTGGGTGTGCTATGAAAGCACAGCATACTTACAACAGAGTGGAATAACTACTGTTTCCTGCCTGCCTTAGGCAGTAGCACAAGGATGCTAAGTACCAGTACATTCTGATTATTAGCATGATTTCTTCTTGCTATTGTAGGTGAGGCTGGTATATTAAGGCCCAAAGTCTGTTGTACCCAGCCAGAGTTATTATCAGAGTTCATCTGGGAGGGAGTCCCCAGCTGCACCCCTTTTTTGCAAGTGACCTTTTTATTCCGAGTCAAACCAGGAACATCATACTCACTGGCTTTTATTCCAATAACCCTACAATGACCTCCCAGGTAAAGGGCCATGAGCTGGCTTCCCTTCTTCTGAGGTCCTCAGAACTTTGAAGCAGACCTATGCAAACCTACTCAGGAAAAGAAAAAAACAAAACAAAGCAAACAGCAGACGCTGAGCATTTAAATTGAGCATTTGTAATGTGGAACAAGAACTCAGACTTGGGAACAAAATAGGTTTTTCCTAAAGAACCTGAAAAGGATGAAAAAAGAATTTCCCAGATGACTACAACCAAGCACCCGTTAGTATTACAGCAGCTAAGCTGTCTCCTAGCTGAAGGTCATGTGGCTGGTGTCTGCAGATTCTGGATCTAGAAATAATTGTGCGTATGCATTTTTTCTCAGTACCAATAGGTCAAAAGAAGTGAATCCACTCTTCCTCCTGTGCGAGGCTGTGCACGCTTTGGAGCACAGACGAGGAGTCCTTGATCCAGCAAAGTCCTTGGCTTCCACTGATCCAGAGGATATTTCACTCACAGTGACTAATGCTAGAGCAGTGTAACTACTCTATGCCAAGGAATAAATAGCCTAGCAATGAAATGGACCCGGGCCTCAAATGCTTAGGAAAGCTGACACAGGGTTATTGCTATTTGGAAGTGCAAATACACATGACAATATAAACCCCATTAAAGTTCTCAGCAACAACGTTCCTCAGCCTTAATTATACTGTCAAAGCACCAGTTTCACCAAGGGCTATAAGAGTAACAGTACCAGCATCTCAGCCTTTCACAAATAGTAACACCCTCCAAACCAGAGTGTTTTGCTGCAGTACACAGTTGAAATTTAATTTCTCTACCATATGAAAAATTGAAATACTTAAGTAATAACATTCAGCAACATCATCTGCCATCTGATAGTGCACAGAAACTGGGCAATTATGTTTCGCCTCGGGTGGCTAATAGGCCCATTTCAAATTTCAGGCATTATCAGATAATAACACTGCCTGCATCTGAGTATGTTATTATAATTATTAACCGTAAAGAAATAGGGGGTGGGGGGAGGAGAAAGATTGGGTTTAATTATTTAATTTTGAAGTGCAATAAGATAAATTCATTGTTCCCCATGAGCTAACATCCAGAGACTGAGTGCTGGCATCACTGCAAATTTAACTCAGTTCAAACTGACTTGTTTTCAGATTCATAAAGCCTTATCATTGCTATTTGGAATAAGTAGGTCTCAAGGCAGTGAGACTTGCCTAGAAACATGGGAGTGAAAATGGTAATGGCAACAGAAACGCAGAGGAATATTCTACTAGAAACCAATTTATTCCTGATGACATACTTAAAAACTGTGGTCAGTGTTTTAGATCAATTACTATACTTTAATTTTTTAGTTTTCAAACTCTACTTAAGATATGAATATTCAGATTTGAGATTAAACAAAACCTAGATGAAATACACTTCATACATTTATAAATGCCAAAATTCAGGACCACAAATCTCTACAAGCTTAAAAAGTGGAAAAAATGGCTTCTTTTGGAATAGGGGTCCTTAGTCATAGAATCAAGGTTGGGAATGACCTTAAAGATCATCAAGTCCAACCATCTACTAAAAATTATCATGACCACTACACCATGTCATCCTGAAGTGGAAGTGGAGGCTAGCAGTTGGCTTTTGTGGCCTGGGTGAAAACATATAGATATAGATATTTGTCAAATTTCACATCCTCCATTTCTGTACCCAGAGCACAGATGACATAATGCCAAAGTGAAATACAGCATTGGGCTGTCTAGATTTACAAAAGCTTCCTATAGAAAGGAATAGAAAATTCAACAGATGCAGAAAATGTAATAAATAAGATTATGTCATGCAGAAATTAATATTAAGCCATGTAGAGGTCTCCACATCTTTCCATTTGCTGTCATTCTGTGATATTAGCATTTCTCAAAGCTGAAGGCTCAGAGATGGCATGCAAAGTGCTTTTAACAATTGTGGTTTTTTGAAAAGCAATTTTCTTGCATTCTGTAGGAAAACTCCGGAAATAGTGAGGCGAGTTTACACGTTTGGCCCAAACACAAGACAGCATAAAAAAGGCTAACTAATGATTTAAATCCTGCTCGTTCCAGCTCTCAAAGGTCATTTAGTGCATGAAAGGACTATCCCACATGTGAAATGAGTGCTGCGTAAAAGACAAATTGAACAGAGTTCCACAAAAGAAAATGAGAGTAAGAAGTAAAGGCATTTGTGTTGGGTCTGACTGAGACGGAGTTAATTTTCCCCAGAGCAGCCTTCCCCGTGCTGTGCTTTGCTCTGAGAACTGGAAAGGTGCTGGTAACACCCTGTGTTGTGGTTCCTGCTGAGCAGGGCTTGCACGGCACCAAGGTGGATTTTCCAACATCCCTCCCAGTGGGATGGGGGGGACAAGATCTTGGGAGGGGACACAACTGGGACAGCTGACCCAGACTAACCAAAGGGATATTCCAGACCATATGACATCAGGTGAACTATAAAAGCTAGGAAAAGGAGGATGGGCAGCAGGGCAGCAGGGCATCAGGTTCTCTGAGCAACCACTGCGTGTTTGGAGCCCTGCTTCCCACAAAGGGCCAGCCAGCGCCTGCTGATGGGAAGGAGAGAATAAAACTTTGTTTTCTTTTGCTTCAGCAGGCAGCCTTGCTTTGCTTTTTCATTAAACTGCTTTTATCTTAGCCCACGAGTTTCATGTTATTTTCTTCCCCCCTGGTGCAGATGAAAAGATGGAGGGGGAGGTGATGGAGGGGGAGGTGATGGAGGTGCTGGGTGGGCACCTGGCATCCAGCCAAGGTCAAACCACCCCGGCAGTTAAAACCCAGTATTTGTCTAATCACCTGGAGGCAAACAGTTCTCCATTTAACAGCCAACTATGAGTCACATCAAGGCACCACCACCTCCTCATTAACCACTTCGCAAGCCAGCTTCATGCCTCTTCCACCACCAGGCATCGGTGTCTGTCAATGTGCTACAAATAACTACATTTGTCTGAAAAATAAGGGAGAAATTCAGTATTTAGTTTTCGTGGGTGTCATTTTCTCTACAAATATTGCAGTTATTTCATGAAAGGTATTTTACAGTTAGAAAAGCAAGAAAAACCTGCTGCCTTCTGCAGTGTTAAGAGGGTGGCTGTTAAGGAAGATGCATTTCAGGGAACTCACAGCACTGGACAGCCAGGCACTGCTCTGCTCGATCACTCCAGCTGCTCTACCTTCCTAACAGTTGCTGCTTTGATTAAAACACAGCATTTCGAGTCTTTCCATTAGCTAATCTTAACTACACGAGTGGGTTTAGTTGGAAGGGGTAAGGCAAATAGATCGCCAGAAGGTCTCTGATTCAGCAGCAGCGGGTTTGATGACAAACAGGTCTTCCTTCTGATTCTTTTGGCTACTCCCGTAGCCAGCGCCAGCATTTTACACCTCCTCTGGTCCAGTGCTCCAGGAAAACCAGGTGATCATCTCCAATGCTTGGCCCCTGAGCTGCCTGCAAGATTTTGCAGTCTGGGCAGCGCAGCCCGTGCAGCCAGACCACGTGCAAAGCAAGGCACTGGGTAAAGGGGAGGATCGACACTCCCACGCCTCGGTAGGAAACTAAGCACCCAACATATGCTTTGCTTTGGAAAACTGAGAACATCAGTCACAGACAGATAGGACTAAGCTGGAAAATATCCTGAACGTCTCCAGCATAAGGGTGCTGAGATGTAACTGCCAGCAGGCAAGGACAGCCGGGCTTCCCTGGGTCAGTGCAGGAATAGCTCGTGCACTGCAACCCTGCCCCAGGAATCCAGCAATGCATTTGTGGTTAGGGGTTGACTTTATGACTTCTTTAACTACCAAGGAATTTTTTGCAAAGGTGGTTTTTTTTTAGGACCTCACTGTGTATTTTTTCAGTACAATATATGGAGTTATTTAATGCTTCAGCCTAACAGTGCCAGGTAAGTGGAAAGGCTGTGGAATTTTTCCATTACTGCAGAGCAGTGTAGCTCAGCAAATTATTACTTTTTTTTTTTTTTTTAAAGTACATTATCAGTAAGATATTTCGCAAATTCTGAATGGCTGATTACTTGCCAGCTTTCAAATCATAGAATCATCAAATTGTTTCGGCTGGAAGACACCTTCAAGATCATCAAGTCCAACCTTATTCCCAGCCCTATCAAAAACCACTAAACCATGTCCTTAACCATGACATCTACCCAGCTCTTAAACACTTCCAGAGATGGTGACTCCACCACCTCCCTGGGTAGGACTTCACAGAACTGTGAAGGACTGAATATATTGAGTATTAAGATATTCAACTTGATTGCCTCTCAAATAGAAGTATATCACATCTTAAAAAAAAAAAAAAAAAGGCAAAACAAAACATTAAAAGAAAACACAAAAAACTCAAACCAAATTCAATACAAACAAAAAACAACAGAAAAAAACCCAAAACCACAAAGAACAACCAAACAAAAAACCCCACAAAACAAACAAACCCAAAGCAAATAACCAACCCAAACAAAAATCACTAAACCGACAACAAAAAACCAAACAACCCCAAAACAAACAAACAAAAAAACCCAACCAAAACCAAAATCAGAAATAAAGCTATTTACTCTGGTGAAACAAATCTCTTCAACCATGGAAATCTTCCTCTCTCTCCCTCACCTCCTCCCCCATATTTTGAAATGGCACCGGCCCAAGATCCAGTAATCCAGTTTGTTCAGTGACCAAACACTCTCTCATGCCTGGAGGATCACCTCGAGATGCTGCACGGCCAGAATCAATTTGAGAAGCTGACATCCGAGCATCCTCTGAAGACTGCAGCACCTGGGGTGCCTGAAATGCCATTAGCTCTCCCTGTAAGTGCTGAATCTCGAGAGGTGGAATCACTTTTTCCCTGGCTTGTTTTCAATGGCAACCTGTCAGGTTGCCATTGCCTTACCTTGTCTTATATTTAAAATGCTTTCTTTCCCAGGTTCCTGGATAATTTAAATCCTTGACTAGTTCATGAAAAGGCCATTTGCCATGAGGCAGGCGGGTGCATTCTCAGCTGATCTAAGAGAAGTAAATAAACAGCATCCGCTCTGCCTGATGCTGAGCACAAGCATTTCTGGGCATCCACGGTGGTTGTGGAGGGGCAGAACGGGTGTCTTGTGGTTAAAGGGTTCAGTTCTTCCTTAAAAAAATATCTAAGGGGAATTCTGACTTTAGTGAAGTCAGCAGCAAAATTTGAAGAGTTTCAATGGGACCAGATTTTTGTCTCCATTAATTCCAGAGGGTTTCTACAGGGTGGAGCCTCTGAAGGGGCAATGTAAATAGACAGCTGATCCAGAAGGGTCCAGTACAGCTCACTGGAAAACATAAACCCAATAGACCACTAACATTCAGTAGATGTGTGCTTTGACTAGATGCCTTCCTCGGTGTTGTGCGTTTTCCCCCCGTGTTCTGTTTGTGTCTGTGTATTACTTCAGAATGATAAAGTATTTGATTAGATACACTAGTGGAAAACTGGTTTAAAGGAGCATTCAGGAGATCAGTAAAAATCAGTTTCCTGATACATGGGAATGGCCTTCTAATGAAAATAGAAAAGATGCATTCTCAAGACATTTGGAACTGACTTTGAAAGAGAGAGGTAGGAATAGCCTCTTGTACAGTTCCTCCTTTCTATACAACATTCACCTAAGAACCTGATATTTCTAGGATCATCATAAAATCTCAATTCACATGTATATATATATGTGTGTGTGTAAGACACTGCATCGCTATTCATATATATCTATATAAACAGAAATAATATATGTATATCTCTCTAACGCAGCAGTAATGAGACTTATAATTCAGCCACCCATATTGTTCTTACATGAAGGCACACATGCTGTGCACATTCACCTCCTGAAGGATGCAGACCCTCGTCACAGATGTTTCACTAGCCAGGACTGCTTGAAAAATTCCAATTCTTACCATCAACCACTTTATCAGTAATTATCCTTGGCACTTAGATGACCTTTTTCAGGTAACTGATACCTTCCGGATGCTGAGAGGCTTTCCATCGCAGAAAGGCCAGGCTTTTGGAGTATCACAGTTTTCTTGGCACTGAGAAGTTGTGCTCTGCAGCGCAGCCCGGTCTCGTGCTCTACAAATGTTAGATGCTGCTGATTGCGCTAATGAATTTTTCAGGTATTTTAAATTTTGGCTCTTAGGCGACTGGAAAGTGAAATCTGCCTGCAAGTTGCAGCTTACCAGAAGGGTTCAGTGGTGAAGCACAACTGTTCTGCTTCCAAATGCTTAGGTATTTTTATTTTCCTGATGTATTTCTTTCCACCACGGTTTAAATGAAGCACTCTGCTTAGCTTCTTTTCACACATTTCCCAAGGAGACCGAAATAGGAAGTGTGTCCTTTTAAACTCTCTTTTATTTTTTTTTTTTTTTTAAAACTATCTGCTTCCTTCCACCCCCCACCCCACCTCCTTTGGAAAACTTTCTCCACCTTGGAAAGATGTTCAACAAAAGCAGCCTTCGTGTGCTTTCTTTTTTCTTTAACAAGTCAAATTTTCCTGGTTTTCCTTTTCTTGCTTTTTACTGTCACTTTGCTGTATAACACACCAGTGAGAAAAGGACCCATCTCCGTAAAGGTTGTTTGTTATTAAACTTACTACCTATTGAACCGCTGCTTCTTTTTCTTGAAGGCTTATATTTGACTTTAATTAAAAAGAAAGGATGGGCATGATGTATAGCTAGCTCCCTCTGATCTTTATTGTTTGATCCCATCCATTCGGATATAAATGTTTTTTCTTGTTCATTCAGACACTAAATCAATGCAGCAAATCCAAAGGTCTGCTGCAGCAGTCCCTGGTTTGTGGGATTTTTGTTTTCTTTTCTTTACAGAATGTGTTGAAAAAGTGATATTAAGATAGGTGGGCCTCAAGACTTTTTGACACAGAGCGTAACAAGGCAAGATCTGCTCCAGGCGATTCAGGACATTTTGCAACACAATGCGAATATTGGGAAAGCATCAAACTCAAAGAGTTAAATACTAAAAGTGGGATTACTTGAAGCTGACCCTTCCTTCCCCCCAGTGAAGGCACTGCTAATACACCCAGAGGATTAGCAACCTTAATACCAGCTAAGTGTAGCCATGACTGACTAGCTCTTCTTTCACGCTATGCTTCAGTCCATATTCCCAATCAGTTCAATTTACCATTGCATTCTTTTTTCAGATGTGAACTGGACCATAACTTACAGCCTCCTTTCTCCCCCAGATAATTACAATCCCCCCCAGAAACAATGTCTTTTCGGCTTTGGTTTTAAAATTTTCCACTTAGATTTGTAATACAAGATGAAATTACATTTCCATATCTCCTCCCGCTAGCTCTCCCAGCTTTCCTGCTCTGCAGCTTTACATGCTAAGCTCACAGCATTTCTTTTTAAGCTAGGTTTTGCTAATCTCCTCCATTCAGCCCTGTCGTGTTCAGCCCCTCAGGGTAGAACACGTTGGAATAGGGAAGAGGGGGGAATCTGGTAAGTCATGAAGAGAAGCTATTTTGCACGTTTGCCTACTTTCTCTTTTTAAAAATATTCCCTTCAAATTGCTTAATGTCTTCTTCATATTGCAAGCGTCCTTTGTGTCAGAGTCATTTATGAAATCCCTGCTGAAGACTTTGATCTTGAAAATTAGCCAGCTGGGGACTAGAATAGTTAGGAAATAATATCATTACAATGCAGTAATGTGTTAACAGTGCCGTTATAGCTTTGTAATTCCTACTGTTCTCATATCCCTGCCCTGCTATATGCTGATTTTTTTTTCCTCACACTAAAGGAATTGCTATAGCAACATACCTTCAAACACATATGATTAATATTTTATATGCCCATGACTGACTAGATATTTGTTCTAGACATAGCATATTGAAAAACAAGATGGAATACCTGCCATGAATCCATAGAACAGAAACTGATTTATACTCTGAGAAAAATAAATCATAAATTGAATAAGAACAAGAGAAAATATGATTTCATAGATTCAGAATATAGGCAAGTTGATAAAATACACTGCAATGCTTTGATCTCTCTGGTATATCAGTATTAGTCTAGAGAACACAGAATATCATAAGCCATTTTAGTATTATATTAAAAAATGTTATTTTTTCCGCATAGGAAAACTGCATCACTTTTTTTCAACTGAAGAGACATACCTCAAGCTGGTGGCCAGATTTTTCCTCAGACTGCAGGGAAGAACAAGTTATCTCCATTTGAGAAACCAAGAAGTGGTCACATTTTGCAAATTTAACCTCACATGCACCTTCAAGCCTACAGTCAAGAAGGTAGAATCAGAGAATCATTAAGGTTGGAAATGACCTTCAAGATCATCAAGTCCAACCATCTACTAAATACTATGACCACTAAACCATGTCCTGAAGTGCCACATCTGGATGTTTATGTCTTTTTTATCCTGTGGCTCCCAAAACTGAACCCAGTGCTCAAGCTGCAGCCTCCCCAGTGCCCAGTCCAGGGGCACAATCACTTCTCTGCTCCTGCTGGCCACAGTGTTCCTGATCCAGGCCAGGATGCTGGTGGCCTTCTTGGCCACCCAGGCACATTGCTATCTGTGTAAACAACTGTGCTTCCTCAGCTTCAGCTCCACTTGGTATCATTCATTTGCATAACTGACTATAGCTGCCATTCCTGGTTAGGATGGGCAATTAGAAGCATGTGCTTTGCCTTTTTAGTCTCAAAAGCTAATTATACACAATTCACCGTTAACCACTTGGGATGATAGTTAGTGGAGGCTGATTAAACTTCATTTCAGAAGTCACCCAGTTTGTGTGATGCATCTAATGGCAAAATTCCCTTGTCTTCTAAGGAGAAAAAAAAAAAAAAAGCACCAGGGTCTCTCCCAGTGTAGTAACAAATTTAATCTTTTAAAACGCTGAATACAGAATAAAGCCAATTCATGCAGTGAATGAGGCAGAGCAAAACTGCCTTACTATGAATTAAATTAGCCATGGCTGAGAGTTTCGGGAGAAGGCCCACATGCCACAAGCAGTCAATTTTAAGCCTTTAAAACAGGGTGAACAACGAGGCTGTGGATCTCTGTGGAGATCTGTGGAGCTCTTAGCTTTCTGTGGCCCCCATTTACCAGCCCATGTTCTTAAGCTCATTTCTGCCAAACCCCTTCAATGTGGGTTTTGTGCACACACAGAACAGATTTTGCACAATGCAGGAGTTGGTTTGGGGAAGATAAATAGTAGGACAAAGTGTGATTGGACTTCCAAAGGGCAACATCCAACTCAGAATCTGGAAAACGCCAAAGCCCTCAGGAAAAATGGTGAAATCTGATACTATAAATCATTAGGTTATAGGGTACATCTCATATTGGAGAGGTTCTTCAACATTTCTAGAGCTGGGATGGTTCTTCTGCTTCAAATTTCTTGACGCTGCACGTTGTGCTCACATCCAGCCCTCTGGGCTGTCCTAACCTGATGGGGTGTGCATACAACCCTTCTGTGCATCTGTGATAAATACATCTTCTAGACATTCGGAAAGAGAAACATCTCAGACAATCTGTCTAAAGTGACACTTAGAAAGTTACTCGTGTTGGCTACTTTCCTAAAAGTTTGGGATTTTTAAAAGCCTTGTTTTCCTGCTGATAATTCCAGGGCCTGAGTGTCCAGGTAACACATGTGCCAAAAACACATGCCTTTTGTAGGGATAAACATCCCAAGCATCTCTGGGTATCTCTGACCAATTAAATGGGCAGGTGGCTGCATGGGTGAGTTTGATTTATGACTGCATATAAACAGCTGCTCACCCTTTTATCTGAACATCTACTTTTTACGGCCAAGTGCTCAGATCATTTAACAAAATCTCAGCATGCTCTGTCTTAGCATTTTTAGGGCTCATAGCCTTTTGTAGGTGGTTAGGTTGGACACACTATTAGGCAAGGCTGCTGGAAAGAACATCCCGAGCCTCTCTTTTGAAGTCCAAATTGCTCAGCTCTGATCGTGACAAGTCGTAAGGTTCAGTCACCCATTTGGTACTGTGCTGTCACATAATTTGTGCCTCACTTTCCTTCCTGGCAATGCTGACTCACATTTTTCTGATAACTGCCCATAGCACTACACAATCTCGGTATCTTTCCAGGCTTCATCCTGAGCATTTCCTCAGATTAACTGCTTACAGGTCACCAGCTAGACTCTGCACCACTGATCACAACCCTTTGAGCTCTACTGTTCAGCCAGTTCTCAACCCACCTCACTGTCCACTCTTCTAAACCACACTTACCCACTGAGATGGTATGGGAGACAGTGTCCAAAGCCCTGCTGAAGTCAAGGCAGACAACATCCACTGTTCTCACCCATTCAGTCACACCATCATAGCCACACACTATCAGATTAGTCTGACTCTGAATGAAAGCTGTGTGAGCCTTTATCAGCATGGATGGAAGTCCAGACCTAAACAAATGATAACCAGCAGTCAGGAGTGACGGTAGGCAAATAAATAAATTAAACTGTGGAGTGAACTTCTATGGAAAGGTCAAAGTCTGCCTGAGCCATCACTGCTGTCTTCACTGGTAGACATGAAACTTAAACCGAGAGCTTCTTCAGCACTGACATTTACCTGAGTGCTGACTGCCAGCTGCATCCTGACTTGGGGGAGCAAAGGGACCAATGGGATAACACGGGCAAGTGGTGAGTAGAGGAAATCTCACTGTCACCTCTGCAATCCACTCCTTCCTCCCATCACTTATCTCGCACCATCCATCCTTGCTGCAGAATCCATGAGGCTGGAGAAATGACAGCTTCATTCTGTCATTTCAAGGTTATGTGCTTTTCAAACCACATTAACAAAGGCTTGCTTTTTTCTTTTCCCCCAAATTGAGAAGAGACTGAGAGAAGCAGATCTACAGTGAAATGCTCATCAAAGATACAATCTCTGAAGAATACAAGCACATTTCTTTGTTATATTTTACCATGATGTTATTTTAAAATATTCTAAGGTCTATTCCACCCCCGTTTGTCTGGCTGCTCTCTGTGCACTGTCTACACATAATGATCAAGGGGATTATAACACTGCTTTATCATAGTTCCTCATGAAGAAGTTGTATTCTCAAACACACACGCCTTTTCCAGTATCCCTGTGCCTGTACAAAAGAGCACAGTTGCCTAAGAGTCTGTATGAAAAGAATGGTTTGAGTGAGTTTAAATGTGAGTTTAAATGTGTTTTTCTAGACTGTTCATATGCGAAGATTCCCTCTAATCTTAATTCTGACTTTTTGTTAGTTTAATAAGCAAATTCAAGGCTCATAAAAATATAAACTCACCAAGCTGAACTGAAGGCTTCGTTTGGGTTGGTTGCTAGAAAGACATTTGATAAGAAAGATCTTACTCCTGAAAAAGAAATTTGATTTATGAGGCCAGGTTCAGAAGTGAAAAACAATGTGTTAGATGAATGCTCAGGTTTTATAACTGCAAGGACAGAGAGGCTCTTAATCATCTTCCTCCAACACTTACAGCAGGAATCTGCAACTCACATCAACTGCAAATCATCCCCAAGTGATTCTGTCCCTGCCAATTAACAATTTGCTTCTGACAGCAAAAATACCTGGTATAATTTGAGACATTTGTAAGGCTAGCAAGCATTCACCTTCCAGCTTCTCTGCATCAGCTTACAGAAGACTTCAAATGTGCTTTCAAGACTGCAGAATCTTCTTGAGATGCCAGTGGTGCAGAAGTAAAGCATAGCTGGGTTAGACCACCAGAATGGGAGCCTTTAAAGTAACAGAAAATAGCACTGCATCAGCAATCTTGCCTCTCTCAAATGGGAAAGAATTTCAGACTACGAGTACGTTTCCAAAATACTGTATCACCAGAATTATTCCAGTGGGAAGGTATGGTGGGAAATCAAAAGAAAGATGTTTTTAATCACCTTCTCTTGCTATACTCTAACTAAATGAGAAAGGATTGAATATTAACAATTGCAGAGAGCTGAGATAAACCAGACATTCTGGACCATATAGACCAGTGGTCTAATGCATCCTTTTCATTTTTTTTCACACACTCAGCCTAAATCTTACATACCTGAATCAAGAGACCAAAAATTCTGCAAAACATGAAGAAACAGTTTATTTCTCACTCAAGGGTAGATATATTCCACCTGTGAACGCTGTGAAAATGGTTCTTGCCTTCTTTGCTAAAGTGAGTCCTCAGATCTATGAACACTCATATGATGGTGGAAGACCCATAGGCCTGCAAGGGGAAGGCAAATATGGACATACTACCTCTAGAAAAATTGGCTGAAATTGGCTGAAATGTCATATATCCTATACTGTGGTACAGAGGAAAAGTCATAGATGCTGCATTGTGGCATTTGCTCTTTCTGGCACAAGAAAAGGCAAGCAAAGCAGAGAAGAGTATATGGGATCTAATCCGATCTCCAAACATTTGAAAACTGTGGGATAGAGGAACTCAGCTAGATTACACAGAGATGTGTAGACATAGGATATGGCACTTACTAAATATGCTCAGATGTTTGGTAACTGTTTCTGAAGCTCTGAACAACTTTCCAGTGTGGGAAAGTCATCTGACGGGTCATCCACAGCCTCTCAATGAGAAATTCTTTACCAATGTGAAAGTTCAGGACTGTCCCGAGCCTGACTAATGAAGAAGTAAAAGATACATCTGCTGGCAGGGCCAAGTCCCAGACATTTCTCAGTTTCAATTCAGACAAGAATTTCTGGGAGAGCAATCAGACACCCCACGAAGTTTCTGACAGGCTTCAGAAAGCCAGTAAGCAGTGAGGAAATGCTGTGGCAGAGACAGTCTTCTCAAACTCTGGGCATGGACGACCTTTGCATACACACATACCGTGGTCGTGCCATAAAATTTAAGAACTGTTTTGAGAACAAGCTGAGAAGTAAGTGCCTTTGCATGCAAAAAAAAAAAAAAAAAAAGTACTCAAAACCTCACGCTTGGCTCTACAACAGCATCATAGTAGGGGAGATTGTATGAAGAATGCAAACTTAAATGTTTTCGAAAGTTTTGTTTAAAATTTATAGAGGGTGTGCAGAATACAATTTCCAGTGGTTCTGTTCACAGCATTTTCTGTGTACATTAATCATTTTCTTTATTAAGGAACTGTGTGGTACTTTAAGACTGTCTGGAAAATATTAGCACCTGTTTTTCTGAGCTGCATCCCCAACCCCTTGAGGTGTGAAGCTTTGAGAACCCCCTGAAGATCCAGGACTGTACACAGTACCACAGCTAAGAGTTACAAGTAGGAAGATGGGAATTTAAGGAGCTGTACAAAAACATTGTCCACACCATTACATTAACATAGCATAGTTTGGCAAAAGCAAACAGATATTTCTAAAGAGGAAATGCCTCAGATCTTCTAGCCTACATCTCAGCTGGTGTCCTTAGTATTTCCTTGTGGATATGCTACCTCAACCCAAGTTCAGCATTACTGCAAAAGACCTCCATCTTTCCCCTTCTAGCCCTCCTTAGATCACTCTCCCTGATCACTCCAGAAACCATCATTATTTTTGGCATTCTGTTGAATCCCTCATCTGCAGGACATCTTCAGTTCAAGCTTTGTGCTGAGATAACCACATCTAGACTCTGCCTTGATGCAAGTTGTTTATATATTCTGCTTAAAAGCTCTCAGAGCCTTTCCTTCAGAGCAGAAACTCTCATTCCCTGCCTCAAATATTGCAGTGTTCCTTCCCTTGCCCTTGACAAAAGCAGTCTCACCTCTCTAGAAAGCTGCTGTCATTTCTCCTAGCTTGTTGGGTATCAAACCTCTTTTCACCTTCTTCCAGTGGCTTCCTTCTCTTTGTGTTCCACCTTCAAGACCCTCCACAAGTTATTCTCTCCTTGAAATCATCTTTTACAATCCAGTTAGCCCTTGATGCCAGTTTTTCTATGCCCATTCTGTATTAGAGCTTTCTCTATGTACTGTGATGAGCTCCTGAATAAACATTCCCAAAGTCACCCTGGTGTCTGTCTTCACATCTGTTTTCTCATTGCCTCAATTTTACTAAGAACTTGAGACCTCATTCAGTACTTGTGGAATTTTGCTGCAAGCATGAACAGGAGCTTGGAAAACCTCTGTTTTGGAATGCTGGGATAGTGTGACAAACCTTAGTTGATGTTGTGGTCGCTACGTCATCAGTGCATTTGATTGCATGTTGTTTTTCTTTCTTCTAATGGAAAAAAAATAAATAAGTAAAAGCTGTTTTGAATGAGAGGGGATTTTGTGTTAAACTATGTGCAATTCAGTTTTAAGAATGACTGGAAGCAGTTCAGTGGAAACTAGCCTGAATCATAACCTAAAAACTGAACACCTCTTGTCCCTGAAATTCGAGGTTGAAGGAAAAGTTCAAGCTTTGAATCTTCTTGGGTTTTGATTCTTGGTTGCATTCAAAACCAGAAGGGCCTTACTTTTCCAAATGCAATTTGATGTGGCCTGGGATAGCATAAACTTCATAGAGACATCTGGGAAGAGTTTTGCTGATAGAAAGAACGTGGAAGTATTATTTCTTGAGAAAGCACAGCATTATAAAGTTAATGCACTCTTTTTCTAATATCATTGCTCTCTGATATTAAAAAGGTGGGCCATTAGCCCAGCAGAAGAGCAGAGTAACTTTGAAAAAATTCTTTACACACCAATTGTATCTTGATATTTTTATTTCTAAGAATATAAAAATACCTACTGGATAAAGCTAATGATGTCAAACACTGTCAAAAGGACAGTGCAATTTAGGGAAAACACGTGGGCTTGGCCACTTTTTGTGGTCTGTCCTCCTCACTCCCTGAGCATCCAGAAAGACTGTTTTAAGGATATTCCAGGACGTATTCATGACCATTCCACTTCAGATCTTAGTATAGATTTGCCACCCATTAATTTCTCTAACTCTTTCCTGAACCCAGTGGTACTCTGCATCCACAGCTTCAAATGGCAACAGGCTGCAAAAGCTCACAACCCCTTGTGTAAAAACATCTTTTCATCTCTTTTAAACCCATCTCCTACTTGCTTCAAATGCTCTCAAGTCCAATTGTTGTGGAGGGTGGCAAAGAGCCGTTCAGTGTTTGCCTTATCTGCTGGCTTTTACTATTCCATAGACCCTGATCGCTAACCCAGCTGTCTCTTCAAGCTAAACAGTCCCAAACTTTTTTGTGTCTCTTGATAAAGCAGCTGCTCCAACCCCTTGAACATTTTGTTGCCCTTCTCCACACCAACTGCACCGTTTCCTTCTAGAGATGTGCAGCTCAGAAGTATACACCACATTCAAGTCGTGAGTCTATCAAACTTTTATAGAATTCCTTCCTTCTTCCTTCCTGACAGTGCCCAACATTTTTTTTGGCAGCTGCTGAATGCTGATGATTTCAGTGACAGCTAAGATCTCTTTCCTGAGCCATAACTGTCATCTCTGCTTTTGATACCATGTAGTAGACTCATTTAGATGATTTCCATTGGTATTTCTTTGCCACCTTTTTACCCTCACACTTAATTTTCCGAGGTCCTTCTCAATTCTTGCCATTAGAGTAGTGTTTGGCTGTCTGAGGGAGCTTAGTGCCAGCTGAAGCCTTGAAGATGGAACTGCAAACTCCCTACATCATATCTCTGGTAAAGGTGCTGAATAAAACTGGTTTTAGAACCGATCCTGAGGGAACAAACTGCTGACTCATATCCATCCAGAAAAGTCACCTTTAAGAATTGCTATTTGCTTGCTGCCCTTTTACCAGGTTTCCCTCCATAAATGACCCTTTCCTCCAGACCCATGGCAACTTAGCTTCCATAATAACCCCTGGTGTGGAACCTTAACAACAACTTTTGGAAACTGCACCTTCTGTCCCCAGGGACATCCTTTATTCATGTGTTTATTGACATGCTCACTGACACCCTCCAAGGGCTTCAGCAGGCTACTGAGACAGGACTCCCCTTTGAAGAAGACATGTACCTTTTCTAAAAGACCATGTTCTCAATGCTTTTACTCATGTTTAATAGACTACACCATCTGATCTGACTTACCAGTCTCTAGTTATTGCTGAAGACTTTTGAAACAGACTGTTGCATTAAATGATAAATGTCTGATCTCCACAGAACTTATCATCAGTGTTTTATTCATGGCCAGGAGATGGGTACATGATGCAAGTTTCCCAAAGCTGTGGCTCTTGATGAAAACTGTTTTTATATGCTAAGTAAATAAGACAAAGGGAAGCCAGCTCCAACAAGTGATCACACCCACTTAATTTCATTGCTAGGCAAAGAAAACAAACCCAAAATAAACCTCAGGTGCCTTACAGTTAAAACACAATTAGCAGCATGATATGAACTTATCATCCCAGCCAGGTTTCTCACCTTGTTTACACAGTGCCCCATATTACTAGAAGAGGTAGCCTTTTCTTTTCTATTGTAAGTCCTGATTAAGTCATGCTGTTTGTTTTTCTTTTCCACTCCATTGTTTTCCTTTCATCCATCAACTTTTCCCTGCCTCTTGTACCTCTTACCTTCTCCATTTTTCCCATTAAGTAAAAATGCTAAAGGATAACATTTAATAAAATGTTTCCCTCTGCCACTAGAAGAAATCTACCCTCCACATTCATTTGAAAATCAAAGTGTTGAGAAAAACTGGTCAATTATTGAGAAAATATTATCCTTTCAATGGCAGTAAGAAAAAAAAATAATAAAATCTAAGCAATATGGAAATATCCTTACAATTTTGAGTTCTTACAAATGCATTTAATTTAAGGTAAGGAATGTGTGACGTTGTAAATTGCCAAAGAAGTAGATCTAACATTGGACAAACATTCATGCAACATACTTACATAGGTTACAGGGAAGTTATATGGATCGATACTCTAACGGCTTGGCCAAACTACCCTGGCTGGTGAAAATAATGATGTGGTTTCCAGCCTGTCTTTTGGGAGTTCACTTCATGGTATTTATCAATCTTGACATTTCCCCCCCACCATGCAGTAGAAAGGTTATTAAGAGCACAGCACAAATAGCCTCTATTCCCAAGAGCATATTTTAATCAGAAAGAAAAACAGTAACTGCAGACTCTAATAAGAAAGGGGCTCTGTGTGAGGGAAATATCAGCAATCGCACAGAAGAGATTTGCTCCTGCCCACGGCCAGGCAACCCTCTGGTGCAAAAAGGAGCAGACCATCATCACCTGCTGCCAGATGGAGCTGCCCTTTGGAGTCACAAACAGAAGCACAGAGGAGACACAGCCCTATCTCACTCAGCTCCCAGCACCTGCCTTTCCTCTGGATTAATAAAAAACCAAACAAACCAACAACAAAAGAAATAGTTGCTGCTTTTCAGCTATGAGGAACCAACATCTATCGTACTCTTGGGGTCTTATTCCCTTCATTTTCTTAGAAAAACTATCTCTGATGTACTTAAGTTCTTAGTTTATTTTGTAAGCAACAAACTGAAGGGTCAGCATCATTCCATACTAATTTATTGCTCCCAAGATAAAACTAGCCAGTATGTGACCACCCACTGCTGCTAACTCCAGGATGTGCTCAGGTGGTACAGGTGAGTCAGAGTCACATCCCAGCCACTCCTGACTCCTTCGGTGGCATCGCTGCCCAACAGCTGCCCCTTGCCCAGCAGCCAGACACCTGCTCAAGGTGGTGGCTGGAGTACAAGGTTTCTCCCCGTACAACATAAACTCAGATGGGGCCAGATTGGTGCTGGGGAGCCCTCACCACACAAGCGAACTGGTAAAAACCCAGAGTGAGAGGTCTGGGTGTGCAGAAGCATCCTCAGCATCTTCACTTAAGCTGAATCTCAGTGTCCTACACTAGAGCCACAGCAGCATGCACTAACAGCTCCTCTGTTAGTCATCACAGAGGAGCAAGAGGGAGATGCAACAGATAATAGAGAAGCTCAGCCAAAACCTGTACAAGCATTCAGTGCTTTTGAACAGGGGAGGAGACAGGGCAACTCCCAGAGTCAGTTGCATACACAAGCAAATGAAGCAGAAAGCCTAAGTGCTGGATCCTGAGCCCTCCTCTAGGCCAGTCAATGTGCCACGTCCTCCCCCATAGAACTGTTACATGGACTTCAGCCTTTCATGCTGGAAACACCCTTCAGTAGCTGAAGACCCAAATCCTGATGCTTCCAATACCCCTACCATGGCAGAAAAGTGGATAAAAAGCTGTAATCTCTTCAACTGCTGCTGCTTTTTGTCTTAGTGTTTGCCTGCAAAAATTTGATGGCATGTACTCTTCCACCCCTTGCTACTTGGACTGCTGTGGGCATGTTTGGGGTGCTGCCACCAGGCCTGCAAGTTTTTGTAGGCAAACGCTAAGACAAAAAGCAGCAGCAGTTGAAGGGGTTACAGCTTTTTATCCGCTTTTCTGCCATGGTAAGGGTATTAGAAGCATCAAGAACTGGGTCCTCAGCTACTGAAGTGCATAATCTGGTGCCTTAACTTCAAACTTCCTTATTGATCTCATCACCTGCATCAACTCTAGAGCCAATGACATGAACAAGGATGGAGAAGGGGGAGCACAGAGGTTACACCGTGGTTCCTAGCCTTAACGATGGATCTCTGCCTCCCATATTTGACATCTATTTCAGAATTTCCCAGCATAGCTGACTGGAAAGAACAAGTTCTGCATGTTTGCAGTTTTGCCACTCGACTGCATTTGTTTCCAGCTGTGTGACTTTTTGGTATTTTGCAGCTGAGAAAGATCCTTTGTTGTTGTTGTAGAAAATCCCGTGTTACTAAGTGCACCTCATCATCAGAGGGAACCCGCCTCAGGACTTCTGAATGCGTGGCACTATCTGCTCATGATGCAGCCTATATTATCCTGCAGATAAACACAGGAAATTCTCAAGAACGCTGAAATTCTCAAGAAATCTCTCTACTGTAGCTCTGGTAAGGTATTTACCAACAGAGCTGATAGCCTCAAAAAGCTGCATGTTACCTAGCAGCAGTGCAAAACCTAGAAAAAAAGGTGCCCATGAAGCAGCAGCATCACTCCCACTGCTTGACTGGAGATCACAATGAGATTGCTTTAGCCCTAAACCTGATCAGTGTCCACTAAAATTGATAGACACTGTCATAATAAATCAGCTTGAACTCCACATCCCAGTGGAGCGACATTACGATGAATTTCTCCATTCACATGCAAACTGCTTCTCTCTTTGCCAAAGGTTCTCCATCATATTTTCAAGCCCAAAGTCATGGACATCAATATTTGATGAATTTTGATGATTTGATTCATTCTGGAGAAGAGGAGGCTGAGAGGAGACATTATTGCTCTCTACAGCTCCCTGAAGGGAGGTTGGAGTGAGGTGGGTGTTGGTCTCTTCTCCCAGGTAACTAGTGGTAGGACAAGAGGAAACAGGCGATGTTGCACCAGGGAAGGTTTAAATTGGCTATTAGGAATAATTTTTTTCCTGAGAGAGTGGTGAGGCCTTGGAACAGACTTCCCAAGGAGGGATTGGAATCACCATCCCTGGAGGGGTTCAAAAACCATCCAGATGTGGCACTTCAGGACATGGTTTAGTGGTCATAATATTTAGTAGATGGTTGGACTTGATGATCTTGAAGGTCATTTCCAACCTTAGCTGGGGATAGTTGAGATAACTTGAGGGTATTATTTAGCTGTAGATCACCAGACATTAAAATGCTGGTCAAGAATCTCTATTTAGAGTTGCCATCTATCTAGATGTTGCCATCTGTCTAGAGTTGGTCAATCATTACTTTGGTAGAAGATTCAATACAGAATGAAGTGGTTTTCTACCTTTGCCTGATGTTTTACATCGGCTCTAAAATAAGTCCTCCGTGTAATCCTACAACAATTACATCGTGCATTGTTTACGTTTGACCGAGGTATAACAACATTTAAACTTGAAAAAAGGCTGCACTTTTTAGTCTTTCATGGTACCTTAAAGCAAAATGTTCTCTATCAGGAATTTTTGTCCATGTACTATATAAAAAATGTATAATGTGAATGTGTAGTATAAATATTTATACCACATTCACTTAACCTCAATCCATCATATACATTCAGCTTTAACTGTGTAAGTTTTGGGGGTGAAGTATAACTTCCAGGGTAACTTTTCAATAGCCCATGCCTGTTACAGGATGGGTTTTCTTCCCTTTTTCCACTGTAAACCACAGGGAAAGAACACCGTGGTCAAGTCCAGAGTTATTACAAAGCATTATTTATTACTGAAAGCCTAATTTGTTGATAACCACACACTAATCTTTCCTATGCTACAGACAAACAAAACAGCATCACTGATTTCAACACCACGAGGCATTACCCAAACTCTGTTGTAGATATTCCTGGGGGTTTTCATATCTTCAGTAGGTTTTGATGGTTATCTTTGGCTGCGCTCTAGCTGATCTCCTTACATATTGATTACTGCCCTCCCAAATTAGATCTCTGTTTTCATACTATTAATTATAGAGGGTTTAAATTAATTAGTGACATATAAATTTCTTTGTTCCTGAGTCTTCATTAAACAAATGGATAGGGCTCGTATCCAGTTAGCCTTAGAGGATGTGTGTACTGCCTTGCTTACATAGGCAGGAATGGAAGCTTTCACATTACTCTTACTTCTCAGACTGCCCAAACTTTGCCCTGCACGTGTGGGCATCCCCTCTCACTACCAACTGCCATGCACCATGTCTGCAGAGGGCTAGAGAAATTCCTTAGCAGAATGTTGATTGTTTTAGGGCGTCAAAAAACATTTTTGTCAGGTCAATGAAAAAGATTACTGGAGAGAAATGAATTTTGTAAGTAACGCTACAGGGATCACACATAGCTCCTTAATACACTAAATGTCATCTAATGTTGCAAGTATTCTTAGCACAAAACTCCCACATACACAACGTTTCATGTGAACAATTAGAAATTACATCTGAGCCCCACAAGAAAAAGAAAGCCAACAAAAAGGCTTTTTTTTTCATTTTCACTTAAAAATATCCAATTAATACTTACATCAGAATATTTATTCTTCAATCTCCTTCCAAAGCCTCACTGTGATGTACAAAAGGGGAACTCAGAATAACACAGTTGTTCAATAATATATCTATGAACATAAATACTTAGCTGAGTTGCATATGGTGTGGGTGAGAATGCACTCACAGAATAAACAACTTCATTTTTCTCCTTAAGAATGACCTTGCAAAACCAGCTTTGCTCCAAGCAGTAATAACTGACTCATCATTATGGCTAGTCCAAAATTAAAAGTGTCTCTGACTTTCCACACCACATAAGCCATGGAAGGTAATAGACTCTATCTTGATAACAAGCCAGCCAAGCTCCACTCAAGGTCATCCAGTCAGGCAATGCTATTTTTGGTAGCTAAACAAGGCCAAACCACAGCAATTTTCAGAGAGGAGAGAGAGACCTAATAAATTTAAAAGGTAAGGACTGGAATGGAAAGGCACGTCACCCAGACTGTGGGGAAGCAAGGTGGACACAGTGCAGCTAGCTGGGATTTGGAGGGAGCCCGCTTCAGCTGCCCAGTGACATAAAAAGAAAACAAGAGGAAGGATGGATTATGAAAATGTAATAGAAATGTTCTGGGATTTCCCCCTTTATCAGCTCTATTGAATGATGTTACTTTTCAAGGGAAGGCATCAAGCAGGGGATATTCTAAAACGCAACTGCAGCACACAGTGTGAGATCCGAAAGCCAGGGGATTTGTCTTGGAGGGTGTGCAACTGCAAGACTTATCTGTTACCAAAGGTCAGGAGTCTCCACCCTATAGGATTCCCAGCTGCAACATACATGACATGTGGCTCTTTGTGGCCTCTCTACAAGGCATGGTCAGGGCAGAAAAGGAGGCTAGAGTGGAGACCTTGCTCTCTACCGCTACTTGAAAGGAGGGTGGAGTGAGGTGGGTGTTGGTCTCTTCTCTCCAGCGATAGGACAAGAGGAAATGGGCTGAAGTTGCACCAGAGGAGGTTTAGGTTAGATAGTAGGAAGAATATTTTTCCCCAAGAGAGTGGTGAGGCCTTAGAACAGGCTGCCCATGGAGGGGCTGGAGTCACCATCCCTGGAGGTGTTCCAAAAACATTCGGATGTGGCACTTCAGGACATGGTTTAGTGGTCATGATAATGTTTAGTAGCCGGTTGGACTTGATGATCTTGAAGGTTGTTTCCAACCTTAATGATTCTATGATTCTCTGATTACCCAGCCTAGCAGGAGCTGGCTGTTGTGCAGCTGCCTACAGCCACCTTGCTGGGGGTATATGGTGGGACTGTGCCATGCTGGGAAGCCCTGCCAGCCTTGCTCACCCTCATCTCCTGCCCTGCTCCTCCTGCAGGGCAGCCTGCCTGTGTTTCCATTCAGACTTGGAAGAGAGAAGGCTCAAAGGGCCCTCTCCATTCCCATCACAAGCATCCAATGTCTTCACCGTTATCCTTCGCCACATGGGAGGACAAGAGCGGTGAGAAACACTGCAGCACTCTGGTGACAAGAGGAAACTGTGTTCAGGATAGACAGGGAAGCTGCTATCTGCAGCCTGAGGGTTTCAACTACAAAGCCAGTGTTCAGATTACGTCGATCAGATGTTTTTCTACACAGAGCAAAGAAGAGGATAATCAAGCAAATTAGCAGAGGGAGGGAGGAGACAGTGCATGTCTGGAAAATGTGCAGTAAGCCACAGAACTCATTATCAATCGTATCTGTGTGTACATTTGCTAAGCCAGCTGTGTATAATATTTTAGATACGCTGTAGGGTTGTTTTGCACCAATAATTCTTTAAACACTCTTCTGTCTTAACACTGAAGGTCCATCCCTTTGCCGTGCTGAAGCTCACCATTTCTCTGACTGAACCATATTAAAGAAATAATTCACTGCTTTGACATCCTCAGTTTCAGGAGAATGAAAACTGTATTCTGCCGGCGAAAGTTGCAAGGGTTTCCATTTCCCAGCACTATAAATAACTTATTAGGGACACAGAGCAGGCAGTCACTTGTGCAATCACATCTGCATGCACATCTCCAGCTAGCGCAGAAGATGGTGGTAGGTGCGTGAAGAATGACAAAAAACCCACAACCAACATCTAATTTCTGTAGTCTGAATCAATCAGTTGGCATCGTTTGTTCAGGTTTAATAACCTGATGCTGCACAACCCTGAGATGCTATTTAACAGTCCCCGAAGAGAATCTCCTATCATTATGAGGCTGGAACATCACAGTTATTAGTTGTCGTTCAGAACCCAGTAGAAAGCATCTGCAGTAGTGTTCATGGCAACTATTGAGACACGTTACAGAGGGAGAAAGAAAGAGTGAAAGAAAGACTACCATGGAAAGTGCTCTGGCAGGGGCTGAAATCACCTCTGAGCTACAGCATCGACTCCTGATCTTCACTTTCACCTTCAGCTTTCTGCCTTTTTGACTAAATCCACCATGCTTAAAACATCACTGCAACATGATTTGTTTCTACCTGGCTTGTTAGCTTTCTAAGGCTGACTGACTTCTTGCTTAGCTTATATCTTATTCTTTGGCAGCCCAAGTTGCCACCAGAGACTCTTGTTGCCAAGTTGGACTTCCAAAGAAAGGGACCTGGATTTCACCTGGCTTACCTTGCCTGTGGAAAGGCAGTACAGTCACTGGTGTCATCCTGAGAGCAAGGGCTCAGAAAACAGCAAATTCAATCCTTTTGCCATCACAAATTATCTCCTTTTTTTCAGGTGAAGAAGTTGATGCCCACCCTGAACCTCCTCCATCATGGGGAGATCTGCAAGACAGATACATATAGACATCTAGATATCTACATAAGTACAGATAGAGTTAGCTATAGATATAAATATGTAGATATCTGGATAGCTATAGCTAACAATCTAGGTATAGATAGACACTGCAATAGCTTACCCAGATATCCTATGTCCTAGCAGATAGATACACAGAGCACTAGCTAGCTCTATATAGATTTCTATATCTATTTACCTATCTAGATGAAAGCTTCAAGAGAAAAATAATCCAGATCTATATGGATACCTATTTAGATCTATCAATACCTACCTAGACAGATATCTGTAGATATCTATCTATAGATAGATGTCTAGACAGATAGATAATCTATATCTTTATAGATCTGTGTCTATATCTATATATGTCTATCCGTTCCCAACCAGGTTGGTGTAGATCCTGGGTAATGGACCAAGACTTGTAGTTCAAATATTTGCTGGTTGTTCCAATAACTTTAGTCTGGCTAAGGGAAGTGTCATTCTCCTCAAACTAACAGTATGGGCAGAAGAACCAATATTGCTAACTACCCATCATTTGGTAAAGCTGTCCTGCTGAAACAGCAGGAATCTGATTGGATTTCATCCCAAGCCTCTCTGATTCTTCATCTTCTTGGAGACATTTAATTCAGATTACTGTTAAAGTGAATTAAATTAGTATTAACCTTGTCTGTGAAAATGCTGCCTCAGAAAGGTAAATGTATTTCTCTTGGCACGCATGAAAATAAAATGATAAATTGATACGTGCGAATCTCAGTGCAGATGGAGCCTTTCTAATGAGTGATTATCAATGTGTAACTCTATTGATTGATTGTAGATTGTCAAGAAGGATCATATTGGATTCATTCAGAGAAATCAATCTTTGGATATACTCAGAGATGAGTGTATGACACCATTCTAGTTCCAAATTATACCTGGGTAGAAAAAAAAGCATGGAAGGTCCCCATCGTGTTAGGTGGACACACGTCTGAGAAAAACTGAGGAGCTGACATGCAGATTTGATCAGATTGTCTGCAGAAACTGGCTAAACTCTATTACCAGCTACATCTAGTCTAAATGATTAACTCAGCAGAAAGAAATGAGACAGAAAGACATCTAATAAAACCCCACCGTTCAGTGGTAGCTATTAAACTGAGGTTAGCTTCCTAGGTTCCTACTGCTTTTTAGCAAATGTAGGGAACAGAAATGGCTCATATTAGTCTTGTTTGTCTAATTTTGCTGATGATTGTAATTTTACAGGGGCTGAAAATTGTATATTAGTCTCCAGAGTATCTATATTACAGCTGAGGTTAAGATGTACCATACTGAATTATTACCTGACTTGATTTTTCATGAGTACTGTCTGAACACCTGGCTTTTGATGCTCAAAATAATTTAAAATAAAGTCTTTTTTTGTTATTTTCTTCTGGTGAACATAAGGCATCTTCTTCCTGCCACATAGTTGTTTACTGCCTCCAGTTCTATTCCATAGAATTTCATTTAACTAACCATCTATCTATGGTAAAGTTTCCATCACTCTCAGTCCCAAAGACATGAGAAAATGTGTAATGCTGTAGGTTACATGATCACCTAAATGTTCAGCGTGTTCTTACAAGAGGGAAAGGGCAAGTACATGCTTAGCTTATTTCTAATTCAAAACATGCTTGAATCTATAAATGGGAAGTAACTCACCCTGCACAGAAGGTCGGTTTTAGCCATCAGGAACAGTGACACGGTAGTTAAAGTGACATTTTCCTAAAAGAATACCAATGAGCATCCTTACGTGCTCAGCCAACTCTGTAACTCCTTTCGGCCGGCTGATAAGTACTTGACAAATTCTGGTCCTCTTCCGATGCAATTGCACGGTAAAAGCTAGACCGAGGCATGTTTGTCACACAAAAAATGTGATTTCTTGTACTCATGCCAGGTTATATGCAGATATAAAAGAGAGAGTTGGAGAGAGTCCAATGGAGGCTACGAGGACGGTTAAGGGACTTGAACAACTCTCCTATGAAGAAAGGCAGAGAGAACCAGGGCTGTTTAGCCAGGAGAAGAGAAGGATGAGAGAGGATCTTATTAATCACTATAAATACCTGCAGAGTGGGAGTCAAATGGAAGGGGCAAGTGTCTTTTCAGTGGTGCCCAGTAACAGGACAAGGAATAATGGGTATAAGCCAGAACATAGGAAGTTCCACCTCAACAAGAGGAAAAACTTCTTTCCTGTGAGGGTGACAGAGCCTGGCTCAGGCTGCCCAGAGAGGTTGTGGAGTCTCCTTCTCTGGAGACTTTCAAACCCCACCTGGATCTGTTCCTGTGTGGGC
>WTSP01004880.1:0-17518 GCA_025331215.1 Actenoides lindsayi | reverse complement strand
ACCCCCCCGCCGCTATTGCTGGCTTAAACGTACTCTCGCACCGCTTTTCAGTTTCTAGTGTGTTTGAGGGAAACGATGCTGGAGAGCGAAGCGGTGAGGGATCCCTACCAGACAAAGATGAGAGGCAGCACTTCCCACCGCTTCTTTTTTTTTTGCCATCCCTCTGTAGCAGAGCTTGCATAAAGCTTCTTGCTTATTGCCTTGTTTTCCTTCTTGCAGCTGTCACATCCCAGCAATCCTGGGTAGAAACGTCCACCTTGTTCTCTATTTGATGTGGAAATGTTCTCCATATATCCAGGTAACACTGTTCAAGGCTTTCTAGGAGTCACTAGAAGAAAAATGTTAGTTTTGCAGATGTTACTTTCCTGTCTGACCTTTCACTTCAGGAGCTGTCTGCAGCTTGCAGATAAATGAAAGTACCACTTTCTCTGCGGAAGCAGCACTCAACACAATGCAAGATGAAAGAAACCACTTAGGGAATGTGATTCCCAGCCCAGACTGTGTTAGGAGAAGCAACTTTTGACAGAGTTTAAGATCTGTTATCAGAAATCGTTGCCTGTAGCTAGGATATAAGAAATAGGGGGAAAAAAAATAATCTTTCCTGATGGGGTCACTAATACCAGTACTAAGATATGGTATAGCTGGTCCAAGCTGTGAGAAAGAGGATGACTTTAGATGACTTCAGTTTCAACTATTAGTGCTGCTTTTTGGCATGAAAGAGTTGACAACTGTTGAGCAAGACAAAGGCTGAGAGGTCCCAACTCTGCAACTTCTAGCAGTAAGGATCCTCAGTAAGGATTTCGCTTCCTAGCACATGCCAGTCTCAGTTCGTGTCAGAAGTAAGCTGTGTTGTTTTCTTTTTCACAGAATCATAGAATAGTTTGAGGTGGAAGAGATCTTTAAAGGTCATCTAGTCCAACTCCCCTGCAGTGAGCAGGGACATCTTCAACTAGATCAGGTTGCTCAGAGCCCCTGTCCAACCTGAACTTCAAAGTTTCCAGGGATGGAGCATTTACCACTTCTCTGGGCAACCTGTTTCAGTGTTTTGCTAAGCTCATTGTAAAAAATTCTTCTTTGTATCTAGTCTAAATCTATGCTCTTTTAGTTTAAACCCTCAACCCTTGTCCTTTTTGTTAATTTTAAATTAGTTATTGACATGTTGTTGTAAGAGACTACTTTGACATCATATACCTACTGTGACTACACTGGAAGCTCTCCCCCAGCATACAGAACATGGGAAGATCTAAGGCCCAGAACAGGAGAGGAATAACACATTTCCCCATGACAAAAAAATGAGCATATTTCGCTACCGTCGTGTGCCTTTCTGCTACTGTTATTGCCTAAAGTTTTTATTTGTTACTACATCATCTGTGGGCTATTTTTTACTGCATCTGCAGGCAGGAGAAATTAGATAAATGTAAAGCCCTGTATTCCCTTTAAATGCTGAATGCTTATCCAATTATAAGTTAAGAACATGTGTGAGTGAGCCAGCTCTGGGGTACCTCCCCCCTAGATCTCATTTGAACTAACTGTGTAAGATGTGTAGTGTTTATCTTTCATTCACCAGTCAAGCAGAAAGAAGCTTGAAACCCAGTGGGAAAAAAGTCCCTGATTGTTTCAATTGCAGAACAGCTGCAAGTAGGAGAATCAGCAAGTTTGGTCCCAGGTGGCATTTCATAGCATTAGAACTGAGAAAACAGCTTTACAGACAATTCTATTACCAACTGGCATAGAAACAATGCTGATGTTTGTTCATTATTCCCAAGAGTACTCCACACACAGGTTTTCTCTAATGGACAACATTAGAAATCCTTAAATTTCTAGCGATTTCTTTCTACCTGCTTCTTAAAACCTATTTCAAGTTCCCACTAATTGCAAGTCATAATTTAAATAGAAGGAAAATATTCTGTCTGAAAACTCAAAGCATCAATGTACTGTTGTCCCTTTCAGTTCTCAGTGCTCAAATGGAGAACCCTGAAAAATAGTATCTTAAGAAAGTGGGAATTCAGCACCTGTCTCAATTTCAAGCCCCTAAGGCAGTTAGGGTGCATTTGAAAATCTTGGGCAACACACATCCTTCTTTCCATACAAGAGCCCTAAACAGTGGCAATCACTGGGACTCCAGATGACCTGAAACAGCACCTGGGTCATAAGCAGTATGGTAGTGTCTGTTGTAGACAGGCAAGTAAATGATGGTGCTAAAAATTAATTGCCATGGCCTGAAATATTAAGGATGCCAGTAAAACATGTTAATATAAAACTGAAACTTGGGCTACTTTCTTCTAAAGCTTATACTGGTCCTTCAGAGTGCCTATGGTTGTCAGTTTATTAATTTTCTCTTGGAGTTATTGCACCCTCAGCAAGGGCTGTACTAGTTTAAGAGCAGCTGGCTAACATAAGTCTGTGCCTATGCACAGAAGCAGAGCTGCCCTGTCCTCCCAAAAGCCAGCTCCTGCCAAACCTTTGTCCCCTTTGCACTCCCTGCAGCAGTGGGACCTCTGAGGTGCCAAACCCTCCACCTGCCCTTGAGCCAGCCCCTGAAGGGGATAGCTCAATTATTAACCCAAAGCTTAAGTCTTTGAATAGAACCATTCATGGGCTGGAAAATCAGCTGACTGCATCCTCAGGCTGGTAAAGAGTAATGAAATTGTTTCAGAGAACAACTTGCAGAAAAGATTCCTTGAAGACAAAAAATCCGGATGCCTGCTGTAAGAAAACATTTGACTCCTCTATGCATTTAGCCCTCTGCATATATATTGGAGCCCATGTTAGGTAAGTTGGTTTTTTTGTATGTTTTCCTTACAGTTTGTAACCTTAGAGCTGTTGCAACATCTGCAGCACTGACTAAACAGCTTTGCAATCTGTAATGAATTTCAATAGCTGTAGCCAAGAATAACAGAAAAACATATTGAACTTATGGTATCCCAGGGATTCCTGGAAATATATTGTCCTGATCAGCAGACTGGCTGTGAGATTTTAGGTGCTTGATATGCTTGCCCAATAACATATAAGCCTTAAAAATAAGCCAATATTAGCATTATCACTTAAGTATCATATTGATATATAAAGCACTTGGCAGTGTGGTATATCATAAACCAAATGTCTCAATTCTTATATTTATTACATTTAATTTAATGGGCATTATTTTGGACATCTTAATGTAAGTGCAAATGCTTAGAATACTGACCAAGCGAGTTCGGAGTAAACATAACATTCTGTGATTCTGTGATACTATTCCACGATGACCTGAAAATGAGACCAAATAATAAAATTTTGTATCTAAGCTAAATGCAAAGCAAAAAAATGAGAAAATACCCACTGATCTATAGATCAGATTTAAATCTTCCCATTTCAGTGAGGTAACAGATAATGCCAATGTTGAGGACTTCCAAAATCTACTAATAGGAGAGTATCAATTTGAAATTATTATAAACAATTCTATTTCATTATTCAGTGTACCAGTGAATGCAATGGAAAGATGAAAATAGCACCATGAAATATGCTTCATCTTTAGAATTTTTTAGGAAAAAAAAAAGTTTTCTCATTACTATAACTTTTGTGAGAAGTAGAGAGGATGAGTCCATGAGCATTCTAATACCTTGGTAAGGTCTACTCTCAAATAGGAATGCTTGTCCATGAAAGTCCACATTCTTATACCTACTACAGACTGCATGAATAGTTGAATTTTAAATTATTATAATAGTACTCAGTGACCTGAGGGCTACATACTCTGCAACCATTCCAGACTATCAGAGCAGAAAATAATGAAAATATGAAATTACTTAAATTTGAGATTTCCTATCCTTCCTTTTTGTATCTTGTTGCCCAGTCACACAACGAATTCTTTCAACATTACCTGTAGCAAGTGTCACACTTACATAAAACACAATCATTTTTTATTAAGTGCTGGATGTCTTCATTTTGCTTTAGACCCATCTTGAGTTGAAATTTTTCATCTTTTGATAAGCCTTTGCTTGTCAAGTGAACTTATTCCACTACATGCTGGGTTTTTTTCACTGAAGTCACTGAGGCTTAATGGGTTATTTTAATGTTCATCTGACCTCTTGTAGGATTACTTATATGCTGAAATCAAAGCATGTTCTTATTGAAACTGGGGTCTCCTACACATCTCTCAGTCTGAAGCAGTGTGGCACTATTACACTGAGAGATGCTGTTACAGGCAACCAGGATGCATCTTGCACCTAAACTTCAGGTTGGATCATGGCTTTCAGGCACTATGCTAACTTTTACTACTCCCATGAAGTGATAAAGTACTCCAGGGTGAAACCTCCCCAGGAGCAAGGCACCTTCATCTGAAACCACTGTTTCTTTAAAGGTTGTTTTGAGAAGCACATATTTTTGGTTGTATCATTTGTCATGTGATTCACAACAGCAAGGTGGCATTTGTCATAGCTTTGTTAGCTCTTGCAGCACTATTGAATATGGCCAGGTGCTGGCTTTAACAATATACTTATGTTTCCATTATGCCCAGAATACTGTCAGTTCTCAAGAATTAGATTAAATGAATGAGAAAGCTGAAATAAAAACAGTGGATTTGATTATCTTGGGTAATTGATTTTCATTGTATGATGTGTCAATGCCTGAAATGCCAGGTGGATTAACTGATTCTGTCAAGAACAGGCAGACTTGTGCTAGTCTTACATCATGTAAAATTTTCCAGTTTATTATCAGTAGGACAGTGGAAATATGTATGCCTATGGCTGGGATATTTCCTGATGTTTTGAAAGACTTAGTCTGGTAGGGATTTTTACTGTCCTGAAATGCTCACTTTTCGTCTTCTACCTGTTCAGCTATCAATAACAAAAAGCCTCCAACAAGTGTGTTAGACATCAAGAAGCAGCTTTCACAATTCTCATTACCACATGGAGCTGTACAAACATTAATGCTATGCACTGTGAGCTCTCTGGCCTGGCTGTTATGTGGGGTAAGATAAATACATTGGAGTACAGTTAGCAAGCCCCAGTTGTAAGCAGGATGAGGAAAAGCTGTGAGGCAGGATTCTCAGTCTAGCTGTTCTACCAGACAAATTTGCTGAGTTGCTATAGTGTAATCTTAGAGATAAAGATGAATTGCTGGTAGAATGTTGACTTGTCTTCCCACGAGAGAAGCTGGAGTGGTTACTGGACCTTTCTTACATCCTCATGAAAGAAGTGGTCGTTAGAAAAATGACACTTTCTCCTGTCTTTGCTCAGCCTACCCAAAGATGCCACCAATGTCCATGAATGTAATGGTCATCTTATCATCATTAACTCTGCATGAGATATACTAAAAACTGTAAGAATTAATACATTAAAGTTTCATTTCTTAGGCCCTGCCTCCTATGTGATTTGAGCAAGGCTAAAAGAATTGATGATAAAATACTGAAAATCTACTTTGACAGAAAAGATTTTTTTCCACTCCAAAAGGGATTGCACTGTGCTCTGAACATATACTACATAGCTTAATCTGTTTATGGTTTAGTTTATTCCCCTATACTCTATATTGATACATTACATGACATTAGAGAGTCAAATCTTAGGGAGACCTTGTAAAAGAAAATGAACAAACAAAAATTTATTTTGCTTTTAAAATGAAATAGCTTATTTTTCTTCTTCCTTTACTTTCAGCACTGTGTTATAATACATATAATGTGTATAATCATAAAAGAGTTCCTACTATTAATGTACCCATAACAATTTTAAAACCATGCTGAGGAAACTATTAAGAAAAATTTTGGGTTTATATTTGGCTGTGCACTAAGTCTAATTTCTACTTCTATTAATGTAAACTTCAGTGTGCTATTTATTAATGTTTAGTAGTTACTTACAAACAGAGAAAGGATTCACTGCTATTGATTTTTAAAATTAGTTACAAATGGATAAAGTATTTTTAGCAGGAACTTCTCAAACTGTCACAGTAAAAGTATGCAAGGAGAATAATGGCAAGGCATAAAAGCCTCTTAAATGTCACTTGAATTATGATCTTTTAAATTTATCAAATTAAAATGTAATGTTCACTTCTATCTGCCTTATGAATATACTGTGTATGAATCCCCATTTTATAGAAATATGAACCCATAAAGAGTATTTAAAGCAACAGCTGAAGTTAAACTTTCTACAAGCTCATTTTAGTGTAGGTGATGACAACATTATTTTTGATTGGGAATCCCTATTTTTAAGGCTGTCAAATTTAGAGGAAAATTTTGAGGAAAAAAACCCAAAACTTTGAGTAACTCTGCACTCAAGCTATGTGGCCTTTTCTGGAAATTTTGCAAAGGGAAAATTGGAAGTGAGCTGGCAAAGGTGGTGACAGGCATTTTTCACCAACTGCTTCAGTAGTCCTTTGAAGGACACAAGCAATCCAGTCAGCATTAAACAGCTGCTGTAGTTTGCAGTAAGCAGGGTGATGTAGTCCAAGCAGGGCTAGAGGAACACAATGGTGGACAAATCTCAGATGAGTCCTGTCTTTGTAAGACAAAACATAGTAAGTCTATTTTCATTTTTACCACTGCTATATATTTAAAGCCCTGAATTCCTGGAGGTATTGAGATTGGTAGATACAGATCCCTATAAAGAAATGGGTATCCTGATGTTCTGGCCTTCCTTGAGCTGACTCACTTGTGTAACTGGCAGAGGTCATGTGCCTCAATGCCTGTGACTTTGAAATTGCAGATTATAGAGCTAGCTGGCAAGAGAATGGAATAAATACAGAATATCGGACTAGGTTTCAAGTCTTAAGCCTAAGTATCTGCATTCTAAAAGCTTCACGAGAAGCTGACAGATTGCTATCATAGCTTAACGTATCTGAACTTCTGGTCATGAAAGAGGATTTCCTCATGTTCCTATTTAAGTCAGGAGTAAAACTTTAATCTGTGTAACAATGGACCTTATTTTCACAGAAGAACTGTTATCTACATTATTCTGTGGCTAAAGAGTTTTAAATTTCAAAAGGACCATGTGAGCAGTGTGCAATTATGCTCAAATATTTTTTCATTTTCCATAGGAGTGCATGAGGAGTAGTTTTAATTCAAAAGATATGTCTGTCTGATCTATTAACCTAGAAAGAAAAAATAATTCTGAGAACAGAAAACGCCAAAGGCAATTTAAAGATTTATAGATATACATGACATACAAAAATCTCCAAGAGAATTTTAATGCAAGTCAACATCTACAGTGGTCTTAAATGCCACATTGATTCAAAATCACACAGTAATTGATGAAATGGGAATAAATTATCTTCAATGTCTCTTTTAATGTATTCAGCAAAGAATTTGATTCAAGCCTACCAAAGGAACAGTCCTTGGGATGTGAAGTGCTGTGGCTCAGAGCCTCAAAATAACACTTTTTTTTTAAAGTTTGTGTGATTTTAATGTATTCCAAACACTAATCTTTTTTATCTTGTTTTTTTTGTTATTCTATAGCACTGATTCTGTCCTACATTCTTCTTCTTTTCTGCTCTTTAAGTGTATTATACTAAAGGCCTGGAATCCTTTAATACTTCAAGTTATACAATTATTGTTAATCTCCTGGTCTGACTTACATTACTCTATGATAAAGCAAAGTAATCAAGTTGTATACAGTCAATTTTACGAATCTAATTGTTGGGCCACAGAAATACCAGGTGGGTCTGCTTTGGAGGGGGAGCCTGAAACACCAATGTAGTTGGGCAAAATATTCTACTTTTGAGTCTGGGCTGACAGTAAACAGCGGAAAAACAGGAATTGTCTATAATATTTAACTTATGAGAAACAATATTATGAAAACACAGTTCCTGTATTTGGCTCACAGCTACTGCCTCTGGTGTCTAAAAATGTGTCTGGGCTGATGCTTTTTCCTGTAAATGAGGTATGAACTCTCCCCTGGAGCTTGGGCTCTTTAAGGGCCATATAAGGTTAAATTCAGGATTCTGCCTTTCTTCTGGGTAGAAGGTAGATGATCTGAGCCACACAAAAAAATATGATCTTCGTTCCATGTTTATTTGTTTATTCAACATATTTGAGACTAATTGTCTATCAAACCTGAAACTTCATTCAAAAGTAATTAGTTGGGAACTTACAGGCTACTGTATCAGCATGTATGTGTATATATACCATACACTTTATTTCCCTAAGCAACTAAATTGAAAAAGAACTCAAAGCTGTAGAATTAGTGATTTTTAATAGTTTATTACGTTTTTGTCAGCTCTATAATGACAGCATCATTGCACGATGTCTATTCTCTTGACAATGCAGATTTAAGTGCAATAACTTTAATGGCTGATGTGCTGACATTTTTGAACAAGCATCAGGTTTATTTCTGAAGTAGACTAAAACTCCTGGATCATTATTATTTTTAATTAAAACAATGTAGAAAAAGTTATTTCACTTTCATAGAATCATAAAATGGTAGGGGTTGGAAGGGGCCTCTGGAAATCATCAAGTCCAACCCCCCCTGCCAGAGCAGGATCACCTAGGGCAGGCCACACAGGAACAGATCCAAGTGGGTCTTGAAAGTCCCTAGAGAAGGAGACTCCACAACCTCTCTGGGCAGCCTGTTCCAGTGCTCTGACACTCTCACAATTAAGTTTTTCCTCATGTTGAAATGGAACTTCCTGTGTTTCACCTTGCTACTATACCTCCTCCCATTCTATCACAGGGCACCACTGAAAAAAGACTGGCCCCTTCTACTTGACACCCACCCCACAGATATTTATAAACATTAATAAGATCCCCTCTCAGTCTTCTCTTTTCCAAGCTAAAGAGGCCCAGGGCTCTCAGCCTTTCCTTGTAGGACAGATGTTCCAGTCCCTTAATCATCTTTGTAGCTCTCCATTGGACTCTATGTAGTATTTCCCTGCCCCTCTTTAACTGTGGAGACCAGAAATGAACACAGTATTCCAGATGTGGTCTCACTAGTGCAGAGTAGAGGAGGAGCAGAACCTCCCTTGACCTGCTGGCTACCCTATTCTTTATGCACCCCAGGATACTTTGTACAGCTAAAATTCAAAAGAAGGGTAACTTTTTAAGTTTTAGTTAATCAATGCTACAGTAGATGTTCTGTAGTTTAGTTACTGAAATATATATCAACTAAAAATACTGTGGGTAGCTGTGAACCTAGAAATTTGAAATTTTGCCTTCTAGAGGTAAATATGGAATACTGTCTGTTTTCTGTGAATAAAGATTATTTACATGAGTTCATCTACTGCCATCATGTAAACCAGCCAATTTTAAGGAAAACACCATTTATAATGTATTAATATCATTTCAGCTTACAGTATAATACAAACATGAAATTGGAGGGGTTTGGCCCAAGCTGCAATTCTAGTTTATGCCGTTCTACCCATTTTCTTACTGGATGTTATTTTTCTGATCAGTTTGGAAGACACAAATATGAAAATAAAATGGAAATGTGAGTTCAGAACAAAAAAAAAACCCTTTGAAATATCACAGTCTTATTCATAGATTACACCTCTGACACTGCTACATGTCTGCTTATGTCTTACTGAAGAGTCTCTAATGTTCATTACAGAGCAAAGCAGACGTAATTGTGGACAGGAAATCAAGTCTGTACAGCCACTATTTTGTGTCATGAAATTTAATAATTGACTAGAAAAATAGACAAACTGCAGGGAGGAAAAAGGATTTGGGCTTGAAATAATTGAAAACTATTACTTAACACTTTTGAAATTGCAGGTTTTGTACTTCACAGGTGTTGGCATGTACTTATGCAAATAAGGAATTAGAGTTGATTGAATAATTAAAACGTGCTCTGCTGAGCTGATCACTGAGAGTGATCTTAAATATAAGATTATATATTACCAAATATATACTACACTATATTGTTTTTTTCCTGGATTTAACTGTTTCCATTTGTTTATACAGTGGGAAAAAAAGAATCACTCAGTTCTGACTTATTTTCAATCATTCTGCATCTTTGAAAAAGACAAATCACAGCTGTTCATTAGTAATTAAGACTGACTACTTACCGCTGTAGTGGCTCTTCAGTTCATCAGTACTTACTGTCTTCCCATATTCAAGAGGAGCAGAGCACAGCAAACTTTACTGGTGCGGGTATTTCATCTTTTTATTTCCTAAAAGTGCAAGGCTGCTTATGATAATGACACACACAGTGAATGGGAGATGGGTTTATTACTCACTGAAAGCAAAATGAAGATCATTTTGATCCTTTCCCTTTTGAAAGGAGGAAAATGTTTGTGTTAATGACTATTTGCTGTTCCTGCTGAGGGTGGCAGTGTGGTTCCATCCTCAAACCCTCTTCTGATTCAGCAGCCTGTCTGATTTTGCAGGGCAGTGCATTTATCGTGCAGCCTCCCAGCTTAGGACGTGGGCTCACACTGACTACAGACCACTATAACAAGGCCCGATTCAGGTGAGGTGCACACAGCAGTATCTGTAAATAACAATTTTTAAAAGTTATTAATGAGAAGAATTGGCCAAGGCAAGTTGTGTGGGGATTATCGTTACCAGGGACAGTAATTCCAACTCCAGGAAAAGATCAATTGTTTCACTTCTTAAGGAAAATGCCTTTCTTGAGGAGCTGGTGGCTGTAAGGGTTTCGCTGACTTGGTAGCCATGCAAAGTCCAAGATCAACATGCTGGCACACGTAACCGGCTCATGTAATGTGTTTGGTTTATATAAAACACTGCCACGCCTTTGTTTAAAATGGTTGATATACCTGCAGGAGCAGGACAGATGATGAGCTACTGACGTAAGGTTGTTAACTATGGGTACATGGAAAACATGTAGCCATGTAACATTTGAATCTTTCTCTACAGTACTGACTGCTGATGAGTTCAGTTTATAGCCAAAGTAACTTACAGGTGCAATGGCTTATTTCAGTCAGGAGCTTTATGTAACTCTAAGTATTTCCTTGTAGCTGAGTTTACATATCTCTTATCTAATCAAGCTGTCTGTATTACATGAATAATTCAGCTGGTTTGAATGTTGATGGGTGTTTGGATAGTTCAGACTGGGATTTCTGTCTTTGTAAACACTAGGAAATTCTGCCTTAGTTATGCAGTACAAGCAGTTAACATGTTAAAACTTTCACAAACTTAGAATGAAAAAATTGAAATTAACCTTCCTGCCTGTGTTAATGAAAAGACTGGCTAAGTTATGGCAAAACCTAATTCCATCGTCAGATTTTAGTGGATAATGCTTGAAATGAAACTACTAATTACAGAAGCTCCACCACAAAACTAATTTTCCTAGAGAATAATTTCTTTCCATGATAGCATCTCTATGATTTAATAAAATTGGGTCCTTTTCTAATATATTCTTGTGAGAGTTCACATTGAATGAATTGGTGTGTTTGCACTTATTTTGAAGGGAACTTGAGACAATGACTAGTATTAGAAATTGGAAAATTAGTGTAATAAACTTGAGCAGGCAAAACACAACACACTGACTATTCAGGGCCTTGTATACGCCTTTTTCATCAGTGATTTAAAGTAAGTGAAAATTCAAAGTATCAGAACTGTAGCCTGGAAATATAGCAAGAAATTTAATTCCTGCAAGGAAACTTACTAATGAAAGTCAGGGGAGCTATTTACTTGATTAAATACTGTCAATTAAGCAGTAATTGAATTATAAACACCTACTGTTAAACCTTAAATACTTGCTTCAAGTTACATAATTTATTTTTTTTTTAAGACTTTTGTCAAGCTGGTCTAGATTTGTTACTGTGATAAAGGTTTTTCTAAATATTAATTGAATCAAACCCACAAGCAGCACATTACTACCGTGTGCGAAGATAAACACAGCATTCTGGTATAAAACGCAGATAATATTTATATGGGACAGTTCCTTTGGAAGAAGGCCGTGTCACGAGCTAAGACAGACAAAATGTCTGACTAGATGTCTCCCATGCCCTTCGGACCATTTGCATTGCTCACTTGGCCAGCCATGGGCAGCCTGCAGGATAGCCCTCAGCCCAGGAGGGTTTTGCAGCATGGGGCTGCCCAAAAGCATGGACTAAACTGCTCCTGGGGTGCTTTATGCTATGCCAAGTCTGGGACTATACCCACGCTGCACAAAAACAGTGAACTCCAACTGTCTGTTAACCCAAAGATGCTCACTGACCAAAGATGAGGCCTGGCTGGAGTAATCTGTTAGTGAGGGACAGAGTGCAAGCAGTGGGTGAGCTGTGCATCACCAACAGTATGGTTCACATGGTGAACTTTCTGCTTTCTAGTGTGCATACTTGCCCAGCCTTGGGCAAGCACCAGTCTCTGAGTTCCTCTGAGAAGTGATTTAAATTCCAAAGGGACACTTTTTTCTATCCAAGAAATTTCAAAAATGTCACTCTGATAAAAATAAAGAATATTTTAGTAATGGTGAGGCTTTAAACTGCTGTGAACAACTGAGGGAGGTACAGGCAATCCTGGGAAGCTCTGTGCTTTGGAGATGCTTCTCAGATACCATCCCACCTCCTCAGGCTGTAAAAGACCGTAGGCCTGATAGAGGCATGTGGTCATGTCACAAGAAATCACAACATTCTACTGCACCATCTGGGCAATGCTTTTTGTTATATTTTCTGCAGAGGAAATAAGAAAAGTGTATAGACATCCCAGAATTAGGAGACTGAAGAAACAAGCAATTGAAGAACAGCTTAATCCTGTGGGGATTTTTTTCTCCTTTTGCTAAGAATCTTGAACATTGCAGCAAGATTTTTATTTATTTTTTTTCATAAACTATCTCTTAATGAATCTCACAGCTTTTAAATGTTTTTTTAAACAAAGCTTCAATTGGACCTGTGTTCCACCATTCAGTCCCCAGTGGCTATGCTGCAGCACAGTTAATGCGATCAGTGTCCTACACAGTGACACTCAAGAAAGTGACTTGGCTGCCATTAATTTCAAGTTTCCAACTCCAGCTTGAATGATCAGTATTATTTTACTCTTGTGCTGGATGTTCACCAAAGTCCTGAATTGTTTTTGAACTCAGAATTTTTAATTTGCAGTTGAGGAAGTAAGAGTAGGACTCAGTGAGAAGTGCCTGAGGGACCAGCATTTGGCTGGTCTGCATTAGGATTCTGTATTGCAGGATTTGTAGCTTGTCTTATCCTCGCTTTTTTCTTTTTATAGTCATGTTAATATTTCCTTAGAGGGTAAGGTAGATTTGTAGATTTCCTTATTAAAAGCATAATTGAGGAAGGGACTCAAGGAAGATGGTTTATTCAAGAGTTGCTTGGCTGATGGATTCACAAGGATGCTACAGGTACAAAAGACTACCTGGAAAGGAATACTGAAATGAGAACAAGCAGGTAAAAAAGTGATAGTGAGCATAACTAGCTGAGTCTGGAGAGGTAACACTCATTACCAGTGAGGGTCAATCTGTAGAACTTTTAAATTCGCACCTTGGAGTGAAAAAATGATGTGGAAAAAAATGGAAGAAAAAAATCAACAGCTGCAATTGTCTCCTTCAAATAGAGAATTAATTACTATTGAGTACATCAACAATATTCTGTAGTTCTTAAAGGAGTGCAGTTATTAGAACATCAGCAAATACTCAAAAACTAAAGACAGTAGAAACTAGCTTTCTGCAGGTGACCAATAAAATCATTTCAACAGAGTAGCTTTAAAATGTATCTTTTTTTATCATAAATCTTAGTATATAAGAAATGCGGGCATACAACACTGTTCATAAATGAGTGCATTATGCAGTAGATCTTCAGCTTGTCATAGCTGTCCATTGCTGCTATCATTATTATGTTTTAAGAAAATAATTATAATAAATATGTGCAAAATGTTTTCCAGGTCTCAGTTATTGGCAGTCATTTAGAATAGGTTATGATAGACTTCAACATAAATTATGCAATACTCTGCTATACTGTAAATGCTGTCATAGGTAACCTGGTCTTATAGACTACATCTGGAAACAATTTAAAGCAATATTATTAATGTTTTTTTCTAAAGTAAAACAAGTCTTCATGCTTTAAGTTCAGTTTAGCAGCATTTCATTCAGAATTTCTTAGACATAAAAGCACACCAATTGTAAAAAATGGGATGTGCCCTAAATCCTCTCTAGAGTAAAGAAACAGACTAAAAGCTCAGATGAAAAAGCCTGATGTAAAAATAATTTTAAAAAAATATTAAAAAATAAGAGAAAAAGACTACTAGGAAGTGAAAGAAGGGAGTAGTTAGAAGGAAAAGAGTGACCAATGGGTGGGGGAAGGGAGCAAAGGAAAGTGAAACATTAAAAAATGAAAGAAAAATTAATGCTGAGGCTGGAGCTGAAGGATGTCAATGGGAATGATGTAAGAAAAGACTAACAGCTTGCAGTTGACAGTGTTTGTGTTTGTACATGCTAATGTAGCCCCTCTGTCAGCTATTCCAGGATCTCTGCAAGTTTAAGTGAGAGGTTGCTTTGGGAAAATGTATTTTCCTATTTCATACTGCTAGGCAGGCCTGTGTCACAGCAGTAGGCAATGCTTTGTCCTGAATTCCAAACTGTTCTTTGAAATACAGTATGAAAAATAGTAATAATGAAAAGCTCTCAGAGCAAAAGAGAAACAGAATAGACTGGGGCTAATCTTCCAGCACTCAGAGGAAAAACTATTTTTCCTTGCTACAAAGAACCCTATTGTTCCCATGTTAAGTATTTAATTTTGCTTGCATTTAAACCAAGCTGTCTTAAAGTCTGTTTTTCTTAAGATGGTGAATCATGTGCCAGTTACTGCAGTGGTGTACAGTGGCACAGCTCCCAGGAGGAGCAGACCTCTCTGTTTTCCAGAGCTGTACAGTTTTTCTCAGCCTGTTTACATTGAATTTTGGTGGAGAGTGGGACCTGCCCTTTACGGTTGGGAAATCTCACCACCTTTTCAGAATGTAAAAGTTAGCATTACGTGAAGGAAACAAACCCTTGAGAAATCTGAGCATTTGAGGAAATGTTGGATATTAATGACTGACACCCACATGTGCCCTTCTGGTAACTGTTATTAATGAATCTTCAGTGTATACACTCTCATATAGGTTTTCTTACGAAGTGTTTAAGCTCAAAATTATATTTCCTGTGAGCTAGGAAACTTTTGTGTGCATAGATTTATTTTGATAGCTAACAAAATTTAGGCATGTATCACTATGTGGTGCATTTCCCTGATCTGGTGTCAAGTCAGGGAGATTCTCTCTACCAACATTAGAAGACTTTCTCCTTTATTTATCAGAAATGGAGCTGCTATTAATATAAGCAAGCTGTTATTAACAGATAACTACTCACACAGTACTTTCAATTAGTTCCTCCTACAGTCACAAACACACAGACTTCACTCGTTCCCCAGTGAGGAGATGAAGAGGGCTGGCATGCAACTGTGCTTGCTCCAGCAGACCAGTTTGGCATAAGAAACTAAGAGAGGAGCGGGGTGGGGAGGCTGTCAGTACACAAATATGATTTAACAAGACTGTATAATGTGGATTTTTTGATGCCATGGCACTCTGGCTGAGACTACTTCTGCCTGTGACGGCAGCCTGAGGACTTGAAGTTATGAGGAGCATACCAGCAAACATGGGACCACAGAGAAATTAGTCATCTTCAATTCAAGTTCAGGCTGTCACTTGCAACTTCTGTTCTAATATTGCAAATTAAAATCAAAGCAGTGGATGGATGTCTTGAAAGCAAAAAACTTCAATTTTGTTAAGTCAAGCTCAGTCTGTAAAGACAGTATGCTTAAAGTTCCTGTACCTCTTTGCACATCTGTGTAATTTCTTTGGTCATATAGAGCCTAAATTGGAAAAATAAATAAATAAATAAAATGTTCCAGAGTAACGTACTTTCGTTTCATAGTACTGTAGTTTAGCCCATAAGAGGATGAAACATCTGAAATCTCCAAAGTGTACTGACCTGGTATATTTTTACACTGTGTGGTATTGTTGCCTGGAGAAGTTCCTTGGTGCTAAAAATAATCACTTCTGCACTGTTTTCTATCTCCAAGGTTACTAAATCTTTTTAACCTAAGCATAATTAAGATTATACCTACAGGATATATTTTTAGCATGTTAGATTTTCTGTGATGTAATATTCTTCCAGTAGACACAGCTGAGTTTAGAGGAAGTCTGCTCCACATGAGAGTGAACAGTAGAAGTGAAATCAGTAACTTCTGTCAGCAGTTGTTCTCTTTTGCAGTTTTTAGCTTTCGTCCAAATAATTATCTTAATGACCCACAGGTCTTTAAAGACTAGCTATCAATTTAGAAAAAACAGCTTCACGTAAACCTTTAAGAAATCTGAAATCTGAGTTAAGAAGGTTGAAATCTGAGTTAAGAAGGTTGAAATCTGACATATTCTTAATGGGTTTGAAACTAGAATTATCCATTGAATTAACTTTTTACAGTATTTTACGCTATTTTATTGATCCAAGTCTTTTAAGTAGTAGATTGAAAAGCATAAAATGAATGGTAAATGAAGGCCTACGGAAAGCCTGTGATCCAGGTAACAGAACTGTGATCCTAAAAGCATGACAGCCAGACTGCTGCATGCATCAGATATTTGTCCTACAGATATTTAAGTCATCTGCTCACAAATGACTGCCTTTGACTGTCAGCATCCATCCATCCATCCATCCATCCATCCATCCATCCATCCATCCATCCCAGGGCCTTGCTGGGTTCAGTGCTGTCAAGGGCTGAGCCAGAAGGAGGCCGCTTCCTGAGCGGGGCTGATCCTGCTCCACCCCACTCTCCTTACCCAAGTGTCATCCAGGGCTGCCAATGATGATGTAAGCTCTTTGCTTCGGGAATGCAATTGCTGCCATAGAATACAATGTTTTGAAATGTGGTAATTTCCTTGGAAAAGAAATTTTCATGCAGGAATTCCTTAAAAAATACAGTCAAGTGTTATTTGTCTAGTCCTTGGTGAATTTTTTCAGTTGCAAATATTTTTTCAGACCTATATATTTCTTTTTGCATATATATTCACAGAATTTCATCCCCCTTGTAACTTCACATTCCCAGAGGATGCTTGGGGTAAATACTGAAATAACTATTTCATATATACTGAAATAATACTGAAAAATGCTGAGATAATTGAAAAACTGAAGTAACTATTGTGGAAAATAGTTTACTAAATAATATAAATTCTATTGAATCAGTTATCTATTGGTGCTGTCATAGGTTGAAGGTCTGAAGAGTTACTGGTTTAGTGACAGAATGAGAGATACTGAGATATTTAAGTTCAGGAAAAAAAATACTTTCAATTTGAAAAGACTCAGCCATCTGATGATGCTGAGAGATGTAGAAAGGTTATTTCTAGAACTAAGACTGGTGGATAAGGATATACTTACACATTTAAGTAGGTGAAGACACTCTTGAGATTATACAGGAAAACACCAACATTACAAGTGACAGTTTAAACTGTATGTCAAGTTGGAGACATGTTCATGGAAAAAGTGGATGATTATAAATCAATGTAAGTACAAAAAAAATTGTTTTCCATGAAAGCAAATCAAGATGCTTCACAGCATACTGCTTGCACTATGGGGCATTCCTACCTGACTTCAACATGCAGGAGAAAGCTGGGCACCCCACT